>WYDI02024512.1:0-54691 GCA_009867235.2 Psittacus erithacus | reverse complement strand
GTTGTTGACACCCATAGCTAGCAACTACTGCAAAACTACAGCTTTCTCACTTAATGGCTTCTCTGGTTGTAGATGATGGAAAAGAATACGTGCATGTTTTAATTTGCCTCTTTGGTTGTTATGTATGTGACTTACAAGCTATACTCTCTGCTAAAGAACTTAGTGGGGCCGACTGTTGCAAAGACACCTCTACCACATGTGGTACAACTTGCATCTGGATTCAGAGGTGAAGTTTCTGTAAAGGTATTTCCTTTCGAAGTGCCTCTTGGGATTAGTATCTCCTGAAGAGGGCCTTGCTGAAACCTTGCGTGGCTGCTGTAGCTCTTACCTTGGGGTAAAGGTTTAATGGATTCCTCGCTCCCTTGGGGTGTTTAATCAGTTTTGCCTTTAACTACATCAACTGGTTATAAAATATGTATGAATGCATCTTACTAGGCTTGATGACAAATAACAGATTAAAAGTAAACCCTACTCACTCACATAAGGCTTTGTTACATCTTGGTTGTAGAGAAATCCATGAATAAAATTAGCATTTTTTGTCTTTTTTTCTAATTTAAAGGTTAATCTCTCTGAATTGACAACGTCCTGCCTCACTGAGTAGAGCTGAGTCTTTTTAAATCCCAGGCTGTATTCTTGGAGATGTGCTTTATATAAACATTTTTCATTTTAAACTATGACTGGAACATTAAATATGCTACGTAGAAAACAATGCTGGTGGAAATACTTGGGTTTATAAATATACCTGATATGACCACGTATTGGTCTTTGAGTTCTTTGATGTGCAGCGTTTAAGAGAGCAACTTCTCTCCCGAGTAGACAAAGAGTTGTTATTTTTAATCTTTTTGTGGGCCTTAATCTGAAAGTCATCAAAGTCTGTGGAATCCATCTCATTTTCTTGAACTGAATGATGAACATGATTTCTGTGGTCCAGTGTTTAAAAAACCAAAACTCAACAAAAGCTTTGGCAGTAATGTCATAATTGCATCCAGATGAGTTTCTTTAAGTGGTTGTGAAGCAGCTGGTGGAAACACCTTGATCTGACCAAATTCAGCAGGCCACTTGTTTCTGAATGTGGGAAAACCAGACACAATCTGGAAATAATTAGTCTGGAACCAACAGCCACCCTTGAGCAGTCAAATAAAATTGCCAATAAAAAGGCCAGAAAATCCTTAATACGAGGTGTATCGTCCTCAGTGTGCTTTTTTCCATGCATCCTACTGTATGTACAATGTGTTGTGCTGCCACAGAATGGCTTGGGGTTGGAAGGGACTTTAAAGACCATCCCATTCCAACCCCTGGCTGTGGGCAGCGACACCTTCCCCCAGAGCAGGTTGCTCCAAGCCCTGTCCAACCTGGCCTTGAACACTGCCAGGGATGGGGCAGCCGCAGCTTCTCTGGGCACCCTGTGCCAGCACCTCATCATGGTCACAGGAACGAATTTCTTCCTGATGTCTAATCTAAATTTCCCTATTACTGTTTTATTCTGTTCTTCTGCACTTAATACACATTAGTCGCTTCTTGGCTGTCTACTGCACCAAAACTTCTTTTTATGTTAATATATGGGATGCCAGGCTTGAACTTCTAAGCAAGCCTATGGTTTGGTGATCTGGACATGAGGAGCTTTTGCTCTGGGCAATGTTCTGGACTCCAGCATGGCCTTTTTGAGTGCTGCTGCTGAGGAACTAAGAAATACAAAGGAAACACTCATGAATAAAACAAGGTAAAAAAAAAAAAATCATTTAAACAGTGAAATGGAGAGAAATGTGTATGTAATGTTCAGCAGCAGGTTAATTCCTTGTGGTGTTTCTCTCTGCAATGGACACGTGGTGATTTGTTCCCAAGCACAGCAGTCTTGGGGCAGAGCAGCATCCTGCCTCTGACTGTTCAGTAGCAACTGTTTAAGAAAGTCTATAAAAGACAAAAAGCTGGTAATAGCTCACCAGAATTATGTCCCCATCTTCAAAAATGGGCCATAAACGTATCTTACCAATTTAAGTGGAATCATTTGTGCTGTTCTGAGTAAAGGAAATATGAAGGTAGTAGTTCTCTATCTTTCTTCCATGAGGTCAGTGCTGAACTGCTGAGCCTATTACTGCTTGACCAGAGATCCTGACAGAATAGGTTGGAGCAAAAGAGAATCAGCTACAAAATTTAAAGCTATGATGTTTTGAGAGGTAGTGAATACAAGAAGGGGAGCATTCCCGGGTTCCCTGTTTAGAATAGCGCTAGTACATAAGACATGTATATCTTAATGTAAAATGAGAAGAGGGATACCAGGAGACTGCACTGATGGAAAACCAGCAAGATGAGATGTACTTTCCAGCTTCTGAAACAGAGAAACAAAATCAGCCTTTTAAAATTCTTTTCTGACTAGCTGTGAGCTGTAACATGGTACAGTAAATCCCTCTGTATTATGCAGTAAAATTAGTCAAAAGATGACAAAAGCATAAACAATGCACTAATGGATGAACAAGTCTTGCAGGACTCGTGTTTAAATTGGATTGTGCCTGTTTGATTTATGCTGGTGTGTAAGTACACTCAGTTCAAGTGTTGTGGAAGCACGCACAGTATCTTCCTGTTCAGTGTCTGCTGTTCCTTTTCTGTATTTTGGTTTTTTTTAAGGTTTGGAAATACATGACTAAATATTGTAACAGCATTGTCAATTATAGGGTCCTGGGAATAGATAAGTCTGTTGTGCTGTCTGAGAATATAATTAGGAACAAGCAAAAAGCTGTGTTTTATTGTGAGATGGTAAATGATGGAACTGCTAGATTGTGTTAAGCTCACTTGGCTCAGCTTAGATGCACATAAAACCCATCAGCACAAAACTTTTCACTTGAGCAGAATCAATGCATTTTAAGAGGAAGCATTCCCCTGGTGTTATGTAGATTGCAGGCCAGAGCTCTGCATGAAATGATACTTCAGAAAACAAAATACATACAAATACCCTTTTTTAAGATACCATTTCTGATGATACCTCTGGTGTCACTGTGGTTCTAATGATGGCGATGACTGCTTTGTTCATGCATAATGTGCATAAACCTGCACACCATGCAAACCCTGTTAACTGCTTTAAAATGACCTCCAAAACCAGTTATATACCTGAATATCTAATTTATACCTGTGAAAAATGAGAGGAAGCAGAAGTGCCTTATCAAGTTCTGTACCAGTTCTTTTCCTTCTGTCCAAGCCTTATTTCTGCTCACTGTGTCTGCTGATAGAAATAGCCTATGGTGCTGCTGCAGTGTATTGTTTTCAGCTATAATGTGCAAACACTGTCAGTGTTTTAGTATCTCAAGACATTAGAACCTGGGTCCTTCCGATTTGATGCAACATGACAGATATATTTGAAACCTCTGTTTGGGACAAAAGCGCATGGATGTTGGAGGCTGTTCCCTAATGCAGCTTATAAAGAAAGTAGCATAATGCAATAAGAAAGATTAAAGAAGTATGTTAAAATTGAGTACTTATTTGTAAACTGTTCTCAGTTAAATGAGAATATGAAGAGGATTGAATATAAGCAAATGTAATGCTACCTGCTCCCAGGTGGAATAAGATGGAGTGAGGGCTCATATGTGTTCTTGCTTTCAGAATCCTGTTAGCTTCCAAAACTGTTCTTGGATTTATTTATGCTTTGCTCTCCAGACAGGCCAGGAAACTCTGTGGAGCAGCAGCAGAGCAATTAGACCCTGGCCCTTGGTCCTAAAGATGTAGTATGTCTGTAATCCCATGGCTTGCTGCAAAAGGCATATCTGTACTGTCTGTTTAGGGCTGTATTTTAAATCATAGAATCACAGAATGGTTTGGGTTGGAAGGGACCTTAAAGCTCATCCAATTCCAATCCCCTGCTGTGGACAAGGACATCTTCCACCAGAGCGGGTTGCTGCAAGCCCTGTCTGACCTGGCCTTGAACACTGCCAGGGATGGGGCAGGCACATCTTCTCTGGGCAACTTCTGCCAGTGTCTCACCACCCTCATAGTGATGAATTTTTTCTTAATATATAATCTAAATCTCCCCTCGTGTTAGTTTAAAGCCATTCCACCTTGTTCTGTCACCACATTGCCCTTGTAAAAAGCCTCTCTCCAGATTTCTTGTCAGCCCATTTAAGTTTTGGAAGGCTGTTACAAGTCTCCCCAGAGCCTCCTTCAGGCTGAGCAAGCCCAGCTCTCAGGCTGTCTTTATAGAAGTGCTCCAGCCCACTGGAGCAAGGGCTCCGAGCAACGGAGCAAGTATCAGACTCCATTCAGTGCTAGCCACTCCATGGGAGGTGTGGATCTCGTGCCCCAGCATGCCGGGACCGGTGCTGTGTTGGTGCTGTGCTGACGTGCCCCAGCACAGCCCATCCTCATGTCGCCTGCAAGGCGGTTACCTGAGTGGGAGTGGGTGGGAGGCAGCGTCTGTCTGAAACTGCCTTCTCGAGCGGTGTAGGGATGAGATAGCTTTGTAGGATTTAATGGGATCCATGTGACTTGAGCTGCTGATACTGATGCACTGATTTATGTACTGATGTATGTGCCAAGTGCCCGGTCTCTTTTGAACCCTCCACCCTGGTGTGCGTTACAGAGATGTAGTGAGGTAACACTCATCCCTTCGGGGTCTCAGTCCACCCACATGCACCATATGTATACTTTTTCCATAAAGGATGTCTGTCAGGATGTATGTGAGCTGAATTTCAGCCAGTTGCATGTACTCTGATTTTTCACATGCAACTGTTCAGCTGTATAACAGATCCGTCCACAGCTACTTGTTGAGCACCCAAATGAGGTTATTTGCTGTGTTTTGAGGATGCATCGCATGGTGATTTTTATAAAGAGGGTCCTAATATCTAGTATCCTACTTTTCTACTGTACGATTTCACTGAGTATCTTATTTCTTACTATAAATGCTCTTATGGGAATTTTTATTAAATCTGACAATATTGTTTGCATAACAAGTTGCAGCTAAATGGTCAGCTTTTCACAAGTGCTTATTCTTGGATGAATCTCACCTCATTTAAATCAGTGGTAAATCCTTCATCTGTATGAAAGCTAGGACAGTTAAGGCAGCACAAGCACTTTTGGAAATGATGGGCTAAGGTGTCTGCTTGCAGGACTGACAGGATAACAAGCTCATTGCTTCTGTTGCAATGCTAGAATTTGGCTATTTGCATAATATAGAGCAGTAACACTTTAATTTACAATTCATGAATAAGCCTTTCAGACATGACTGAAATTTGTGAATGCTTCTCAAGGAAATTGCTGGTTTTGAGCACATTTTGTTATTTATCAGGAAGCCAAAATTACACTCAGATGCCCAAGCCTGAAAACAGAATGTAATTTGGCATTTGTGCATAAATGGTTCCTGAACAAGGATGATGGGGAAGTACTGAAATGATGCAGTTGTGCGTGTAATGGGTAAACCTGGTTATTCTGTGCTCACATTGTAAACTTCTTGGGTTTGTTAATTAGGTGGCTATAAAGAGAAGAGGCTGCAGTTAAGAAGAGTGAATCAAGATAAACTTTCTTCTTTTTAATTAATATTTAAAGGCAGTGCTAGTATTGGAGAAGCGCAGCTTGCTTTATAGTTGTAAGAAACTCTACCAGGTTTAAAAAGGACTCCAGTGTGTACCCCAAGCAACAAGATACTGCTGAAGCTTTTCCTGTGGTTGCTGTGCTGGTCTTCTGGTTTTAAAGTCAGATAAAGCACGAGGTGGGGCTTGGGAAGTGGCTGGTGGTGGTGGTCATGGGCTGCATGAACCTGTCTCCCAGCAGTGGGATCATGGTGCTCCCCAATGCCAGGAAAGTTGTAAAGACAAATGTAGGAGTAGTTGCAAGATGCGCTGACTGAAGAATTGCATCAGGAGATGAAGAGATGAAATACAGACAGAAGGTAGAGACATGTATGATGCTTGTGATAAACACGATAAAAACATGCTGAGGAGCAGCTTGGAACGGTTTGCCTCTTTCACATCTCATGATAATTAAATGGACCATTTTTATTCAACTTCTTTCAAATGGGGTTCTAATTAAGCAATAATGAATGAAGTAAGAGATCAAGCATCAGCAAATCTCTGGTGGTCAGGAATGTACCCAGTACTAAGTCCAAAACAGTTCTGCAAAACTTGTGTTTGAAACGAAGCAAAAGCTGTTCTTACAGAAACTGGAGAGAGATTCTGTGAGTGCAAGTTTAGGCTGAATTAATTTTCATGGCATTCTGCTGAACTGAGAGAAATGTGAAATTAAATATGCATCCCTTTTAATGTGGTTGCTCTATCACCACCACCAATTTTAAGAACTGCATCTGTAACCAGATAAGAAGATGCTATCAGGCACTTTTAATTTTAATTAAGGCTTAACCTATTGGAGGAATATATATTTAAAGAATTAATTAAAATGCTGTTCACTATATAAGAGATTTCAGTCTAGGAAATGAGTTAATTGCGGTATCATAGGGGATCTGTGCTTTGCAAGCTGTTTTGTGGTGCTAAAAAAGCATCTTCATGTGGATGATAGGGACCTCTTGGGAGAACCAGAAGATGATGATGTCCTTCTTTTTGGTTTAGTTCGAATAAAAAGGAGTTGCTGGTCTTGCTGCCTCTGTGTGTGTCAGTCTTGCTTCAGTTTCTGTTTTTCTTCAGGGTGGGTGGCTGGCACAGGTGCTCAAAATACTTGAGATAAGTGGGCATAATTTGATTGCATCATGGTAATCTTGTATCTTGCAAGAAGGGGTTTTAAGGTGGTTAAAGTACCTTTAAAGACCGAAGTCCATCACCACTGTTGTTCCTGATAACCTTGCATTGCCACAGGTTTATTTTCTTTGTTCTGCTGAATATACCAAGTTACTGCTGGAGTTCCTCAAGGATCAAATCATGCCTTATTTAATATTTTCATTAGCAGCCGTTACAGAAGAATTAGAAGCATGATAAATAAATTTGCCAGCTCCAAAGCTGAAAGACGCTGGCAAGGCGGAGGAGGACAGGATCATTATGTGAGAGGAACCGCTTTCCTCTGCAGTTAATTGGGTTTGGGAGCATGTCATGTGCTTAAGGATGGAGGATATTAATTTATTCTATATGCTCAGCCTCATCATTTGGGAGCAGCAAAGAATGAAGGTGTCCTACTTGCATTTAGGAAGATGAGTTTAAACTGCCACAGGTCAAGGAAGGGTAATTAGGGTGATGGTGGAAGGATTGACTGGTCTTTTTATGAGTAGCTTGGAAGAGCTTAGCTTCAGCCTAGAAAAATAAAACCTGCAAGAGGATAGAATTGCTCTTCATATGTACATGGAAGGGGTTAAAAAAAGGTAGAAAAGCACAGTTATTTAAGCTAAAGGACAGTTTTAGGAGGAGTCACTGGGTGTAAATTTGGAATCCACTTAGGCTGGCAGGTGGGTTATTTCTCACCCTGTTTCATGCTTCCCCATGGGCACAGTGCCTTGAATGTTGACTAGTCTTGGCAAACCCTAAGGTCAAGCATTGGAAGTAACTCCCTTCAGAGCATGTTGACTGGGGACCTTGCTTGAAATGAGTTCTTTGGGGAGAAAAGAAGAAGAGAAGAAATCTTCCAGAGGAGAAGTATACTAAAGACAAATGTAGCACATAGGCAGCCCTGTCTTCCTTAAGGATTTACTGTTGCTCTTGGTGGTTGTGTGGACGCGCCAGACTTCTTCCAACACCTCTGAATAGGTGCCAGTCTGTCAGATTAGCTCAACTAAAATAAACCTTTCTCCCACTCCCTGCTTGCTATCGGCCCTTTGAGAGAGCATTGCCTTTTAAAATGTACTGGCATGTTTGCTGGGCTTTTATTGTGCCTTTTTAAACTAGTTTCTAAATGAGCAGAGAGGAGGTGAAAAATGTTGGCCACTTTTAATACTGTCATTTAATAATCTCATCCTTTGAGCCGGTGTTTGTGGAGAGATGGCTTATCTTGAGCTGCTCTCTCCTTTCCTTGCCTGTTTTTCACGAGAGTGTCTCCTATTGTGTTAAGCCAATAACCCTTTTTATATGGGCCAGAGTATAGTATTAGTGAGCTTTTATACCGTGGTTATAAATGTCACACACATTTCTTTGAGTAAGAGTGGGGAGTAGAAAATATTGCCTGGATTTGTTCTGTTCTTTCCAAGGGTAGATGTGTGAAACAGTTGATCTTCTGATAGGGAAAAAATAATCTTTGATTAATTAAAGCCTTTTAGCTTTTGCCATTTCAAATGCCCTCCCAAAGGCCAAGTGTTGCAGTGCTTGCCTTGGAAAGCGTCTGTTTTAGGGAAGCTTATTAAAAAGAAGTTGCTGTGGGATAGGGGTACCTGTAATGAGAATTGTACAGGACAACCTGTGAGTAAAAGTCGAGAGCTTTTATTCGTCTTGTGAAGCCACAGTGTGTTCAGCAGTGCTCGGCTGTGGTGAACCTCTGCTTGCAGAGAGCAACATGACATCACTGCTGCAAAAGGCAGCAGAATTAGTGCTGATAGACATATAAATGTGGCTAGCTTGATTATACCAAGAGTAGCCAGTATGTTTGATTTGCTGGAATGTTTCCAGGTCTCCATATGGATGACAGGTATAAGAAAACATACTGCATAGCCCAGAAAACAAAGTAGTGGGAAGGGTATAGACAAGTGGCTTATAGGAGGGAGGTGGTAGTGGCTCTCCCTCCTGCCTTTTTGAGTGTCTGGTTGCAGCGCACCCCAGCAGTGTCGTCCTTCAGAGTTCCTACTATTTAATTTCCTCCAGCAGCAGCCACTCCAGCACAGCCTTACTCCTGGCAACAGTGTGAAGTGTCCCTACCCATGGCAGGGGGTTTGGAACTAGATGATCTTAAGGTCCGTTCCAGCCCAAACCATTCTATGATTCTGTGAGGTGACCCTGGTGCTGACTCTTCCATTTTGTTTTCAGCCACAGTTACCTTGGTAAACAAAGGGTTGAACATCTGCAATTTTGCTTTAAAAACGGTTCTGTAATGCTGCAAAGAAAGAAAAGGGGAAGCTGAACACATTTGCAAGTAGCTTAATAAATTAGTATTAGTGTTGTAATTTGCTCAGTCTTTACTTTTGGATTTTGGCTAGTTAGCAAAAACTGCTCAGAAGATTTATTAATTTTACCATAAGAATGATGATGCTGTACACAGAAAAATATCTGACCATATGTTTGTGTCTTTATTTTAAAGGACAATGACTGATGAAATTTAATTTAAAGGGGAAAAGAAATTATTATTGTATGTTATGCTTTCGAAGAAAATGAAAAATAGATGGATTTAGAGCCCTCATTCTCATTTGCGCTATAGCTGTGCATAATACATGCTTTTAGGAGTTCAGGGTGTCATCTGAAGAGCATTCTTGAAGGGAGAAGTAAATATCACAGATTTTGTGGTGTTAAACAGATGATTTGATATGGCAGTCGGATTTCAGTGTTTATAGCTGTTTTCGTGTCTGCTTAGTACATCTTCTACTCCTCTTGTATACTGTGCTGATTCTTTCTATTGCTGCTACAGCTGATCTAGGACTTACTGGTCTCTTTTAGGCTGATTACAAGAGTTTTTAGAAGTCATTAGTGGATATTACAAAAAAGGCCTTAAAGCATATTTTTAAGATTTTTCCAGACACAGAATATTTCCAGGTTTTTAAAATCAAGCTGGAATATGGAATTTGGTCCCTGTGGTGGGTAGGAGTGGTTTTTTTCCTTTTATAATTTCCTGCTAGTTTTATTCTAATACAAACCACCTGCAATCATCATCATTGCCTTTCACACATGGGGGTATTTTCCTGGGCAGGTACAATGATTACTCCTGCAATTCTGTTAATAAAAGAACAAACTCCCCCCAGCACTTTGTAGCATTCAAGGAACCTGCATAGTCAACATATAATCATGTATCACAGGTACTAAGTAGCAAGTGATTCTTTGACCATTAGAGAAATAGTCAAATCTGGGAGATTTCTCATCCCAGGAGAATAAGAGTTGAAAGGTCTTGGATAACTTCCTAGCGCTTGTGTATCAATCACCCTGCTCCCTGTTGTGCTTCTGTGGTTCAGGGGAGTGCTGGCGCCATCTCATGTGCTGAAGTCACTCATCTGTGGGCTCAAGATGCTGCTGTCCCTACCAAAATACAGAGATGTTTCAGGTCAGTGTGTGGTGTTTTGGGATTGATGATGGGGCTGCTCTTTGGATGGCTGTCCTGCACCAGAATGGGTGACGCACCATGAATTTGTACCATTACTCATATTAGGTCATTGGGATGCTTAAATGCCCTAAGCTAACCCTGGTGCTCCTCTTAATTTTTCTGATAACAGACCCAAAAGAAATAAAAATCAAGTCTTGCAGAAGCTGGGTTTTTTATCTTCTCTGTGTGTGAAGATTCTTGGAGAAGCTGAGGACCACTCCTTGCCTTCCTGTTCTTGCTGACATTGAGCCTGTGGTCCTTTTTATGCAGCACTAACCTGCTCAGCCAAATGGTAAATATCATGGAGATAGCTTCATGTTTGTTTGGCTTTTTTTATGTGAGGTGAAACAAACTTCAGTTACCCCTCATCTAATCATAGAGAATATATTTGATGTTGCTTTCAGGCATACTTATTTCATATCCTCTTCCGTAGTTGTTTTCAGGACATAAGTGACACTAATTTGCACTTGCACAGTTCTTCTCTCTTGATTACAGAGTAGTCTGGGTGATGTGAAGATTAGCGATGACATTTTGAAAGACCAGACGCTTGCCAGTGTCTTTAAAATTCTCTACTTTTCCTTCCTTGTCTGATCAAGCCCCAGGGTGCAACATCAGAGGCAGCTTCCTACAGATGCAGAAGCAGTAGAAAACATGATCCCTGGCTTGTTCATCAGATGAAGTTCATCCTAATTCTTACTTCTTGCAAAGAAAGCAGTTCATGTGGCTGCCTATTGACCATATTATTATTATTAACCAATTGTTATTGCAGGTAACAGCATCTGCTGGAGGTGCTTCTGGGCAGGGAAGAAAACTTTTCCCTCCTCTATGCCAGCATTTGAGCAGGTTGTGAGACATCTGAACAAATGCCTTGGCGTGTCTCCAGCACCTGTTGGTGCCCAGCGTGGGTATTTCCCTGTCTTCAGCAGTGCCCTTCATTCCTGGGAAGGCTCGAGCACATCCTAGATGGGTTCTTCAGTTGATGATGCTGGATCTGAGCATACTTAGACAGAGGCTGCATCTATTTTAAGACATTTGCCTATTTATTGTCTTTAAGCACCAGTTCATGGCAGTGCTGTAGAGATTTTCTGTGAATGACTCAGAGACTGCATATTTTATTCACAGATTGACTTAGAAACCTTAGAAAGAGGTCAATGACAAGGGGATCTGACCTAGTATCTCGCTAGAACTAGTGAGCAAAACAGAGAAATATTTTTAACAGCCAGATTTATTTAGCTTCTTTTGCAAATATTTTGCCACTGGAATCCTTGTGTCAGCCAATTGTGCAGTAGTTCTGCATAATCCAAACCAGCCTTTTGTTAACACTTCACTAGTGTCCTTTCAACCTGCTTGAATGCTTTTTAATTGCTTTGGAGGGATTATACTGAAGGGGGGATAAAGTTAGTCTTTATTAGCTAGAGGAGAACAATAGGTGACTTTAATTTTTGTTGTTGTTTTGGGGTCTTTTAACTAAAACAACAGTGTTTGATGTGGCAGCCAGTGCTTTCAGTAGCGAGGTATTCTCTGGAGGAAAAATGAAATACCTGTCAAAAATGTGCTGATTACAGCAGCTTGCCTGGAGCTAAACTCATTGTAATAAAACCTCCCAGACCAGAACGAGGTGCCGTTCACTCTCATCACCTCCTGAGTTGTTTTTGCAGCGTGTAAACCCAATGCCAGCAGCTGTCAGGTCCCAAATGCATGGTGAGGCACTGGAAGAGGTGTCAGCTGAGCCCTGGCAACGGTGGCTGGAGCCTGCAGGAGTTGAAAGTGTGGGATTAGAAGTGTTTACATCCTTTGACTTTGTACCGCATCACTGCATTGAAAGCGCTTTGATAGGTGCTTTGTGAGGATTTTGCAGGGTTGGTTGTTTTCTGTTTGGCTTTGAGGGCTGTTTCTGAAGTCTCTGGAGCTTCATGCTCGGTTGCTCACCCTTGAGTTTTGCAGTATTGAGTGTAAAGTGGACATTAAGACAAGCCTATACTTAGCGTAACAGCAGGGTGCTCCTTCATGGGACACAGGATACCACCTTCAAATCAGTATCAAAGAAACAGCTTCCCTTCCCAACCTCATGCTTTGGGAACAAGATGCTTTTTTTTGTGCGAGCAGCTCTAAAGGTCCTTTTGTCAATATAGCTGGCTTTGGGAAAGTTTCTTTCTTTCTTTTTTTTCTCCCCATCAGTAAAACAAGGAATCTACCTGCAGAATATTATAGCATACTTTCTGCCTTAATTTGCACCCTGGTGTAATCCATCTCCTTCCTTTCCCTCTCCCATCTTCAATACTGTAAAAACGAAATTGATGAGCTACTTCCTTATGCTTTTAATAGTTAAAAGACCAAAATGATTCAAATGTTAAAAAATAACAATTGGTAACACAGGGAAAATTGGAAGATGTTGATGAACTGTGCTGCACAAACTTCCATTTACTTCTGTGCAGAATATGTATTGAAAAAATTGAGGGGATTAACATCCTTAATCAAAATGTGCTCATGATAGTGAGCATTGGGTATGAATTCACATAGACCAAACCTCTAGAATTTATTTCACAGGTAAAGCTGGCCATTGCATCAAATCATCCATGCATGGAAGCTGTGTCATTTGTTCTTTGGTGTTTGTTGGACAAAACCAGTCCTCATTACTGTTGTTTGGGTGCATTTGGCTCCTCTTAATTCCTCTGCAGCCAAGGAATGCACCAGCTGGTGCAGCCCCATCACCTGTTAGGTCCCCAGTCCACCTGGTAGTGAGGAAGACCCGAGAACTTACTGACACAGATAAGTTATGATAAACCAAGCAATTATTATTTTCAGTGTAATTCAATTTTCAGTACTAGAAATGTTACTTTGTGGTATTACATCTCTTCCCCCAAATTCTCTTTAATTGACCTTGTTTATTTGGACTTCCTAAGTTCAAGTATGGGCCAGAGGAAAGTAGCAGCGTTGAGAGCAGTTTCTTAGGAATATGATACTTACTTTCCTCCCCTCTCCACCTTAACATCATGTATTTGTAAGCTCAGGTAATAATGGAGATCTTCAGGGTAAATATTTTGTGATGTGTCTGCCTGGGATTTAATTGCAAGCTCTTTAAGGGGGTTTAGCACTATTCTGCTATGTGTCAACAGCAGCAGTTAACAATGAAGGAGGATTTTACATACAAATCTGTCATGTTTACTGAATAAACTCTCTCAATGAGCTTTATTTACAGAAGGAAAAAGACTAGAAAGGAAAGCTTAGAGGTGGGTCCAGCTAGTGCTTGACTTTGTTGACTCTTCATTTTCTTGTAGTCAAAAGCAGCAAGATACATATCTAGGAGAGCTGAGGGGTCCATCTGTGACAGCTGTGGTTGAGCTGCTGAGGTCCTACATCACTGCCTTTTCTCATTTATCTAAGTAAATTGTATGGAGCAATTTAGCTCCCCCGGACTTGTTCTCCTGTACTTTTCACTTCACTTGGCCGCAAAGTGCCCAATTTCAGCGAACAAAATGACTTCCAAGACCTGGGAATACTGTGGGGGTTTTGCTTAATTTTTATTTTAGTATGTCATTTCCATATCGGAGAAATGAAAAGGTTTTTAGTGGAGGAAGTAGGTAACATGCCATTAAGGAGTTCTTAAGAGTAAAATAATTGCTTTAAAGACATTAGGCACAGAAGTTCTGCATTATCAGCTAATGCCTTAAAATCATGTTTACTCACTGGGTTAGCATTTTCGCTGTATATGTTTTGCTTTCTATTAATGAACTCGTGTTCTTTCTGAGCACTGGAGAATTCTGTCAGGCTTCAGAAAAAAGGGTCTTCATCATTTCATGGGAAGATTATTGAAACCAGGTAAACGCATATATAGATTCTTGTAGTTGCCCACATTCTTATGTTGGTGTTCAGACTGTGTAGAAAATGAAAACAGACTTTCCAGTTTATTTCCCTCTAATAGAGGAGTGCAATGCAAATAACTTGGTTTCTGATTAATGTACCTTAAATAGAGGCTGAGCATATAAAAAAGGTGCGTAGGTTTTGTACAGGTTGAGTTTTCTATGTACTTGTGGAGTGAGAGCTACAATGTGACTTCCTAACTTCCTGGCTTCCTCAGAACAGCAGCATTCCTGGGCGGAAGGGTTTACCTTTTAAGAAACTCTGTTTATTTTACCATTGAATCCATGAAAAACAACACTCAAGTTTAAGGAAACCAAATTAACTCTACACATTCTAAGCAGTAGACTAAGATGCTGTGTAAGGTAAGGATGCTTTTTCTCTTACTCTGAGCTGGTAATGCTTCTTCTAGTAATTCAAGAAATTATGTTACTATAGCAGGCTCAGAGTTGGACAAAGGCTTTGATTTAACATGGCCTGCTCTGTGTTACCAGCCTGAAAGATTTCTGCTTGTAGTCCATAAACACGTATGTAAGTACAGCTGCTTCTGTGCGTCTCAAAATTAAGAAGTCCCAAATTGTGACTAGGGTCTTACAGCGGTGACAACAAATCTCACTGTCCTTGTGCAGTTCTTGCAAGAAAAGTCAAGGCTTCAAGTTAAAATCCTGGAGAGCCTTATTGTGAGGAGAGATGGGAAAAGAAAGTTTATGGGGAGGCAGTCTACCCCACCTGCATCTGCCTTAGACGTGTCTTAATGCGAGATAGGCATTCACTTGAAATCATCAACCAATTCACTTTTGTATCCAATGAAAACTGAAAGGTTTGGAGTGGAATTATTTATCCCTCTTAAAAAACCCCAAGAAAACCCCCTAAACTTATTAAAACCAATTCCCACACCCTCAAAAGACATCTGTCTTCCTATGGAAAGCTACTTGCCCAGTAGGCATCTAACAGGGACTTGAGGCCACAGGAGGACATGAGGACTGCATTACTCAGATGTGCATTTCTGTCCTAAATATTGTGAGAATATTTTGCACAAATTAAAGAAGTTCAGTTATGCAGAATGTGTGCATAATGGCACCCTTTGTAAATGATGTTCCTGCAGTTAATGATTAAAGAACATCGTGCAGTCCCTTGATTTTGACCAATTAAACCTTCCTTGGCTGTGTCTATAAATAAGGTATTCCTGAAGCTCAGCAAGGGGACAGGAGCACGTGCCAGCTCTTGGCCAGGATCCACTCAGTTTTTGATTACTTAAGAGGGCTGTTCAGGACAGGGCATCAGCCTATATGAATACTATCACCCAGCTTGAACAAGTCAGATTATTTAATTAGCCCTATTAAGATGCTTCTATTTTTATATGTTATTTATGAGTTTTTTGCTAAGCTGAGAAGGTCCAGCTTCAGATTTCAGAAAGCGTTCTCAGGTCATTTTGTTAATCTTGAGGGGGTTTATACGGTGACTCCACAATGTTTTCATCCCGTGAAAACCGGAAGGGGCTCTAAACAGCAGCTGAAGTTGGGTCATACACTTCTGAGCTCCTGGCATGCACGTTTCAGGTGCAAGATATTGACAGTGACCATGCATGATGGGCATGTGCTCAGCTTCCAGAATGTGTGTTGCACACCTTTGCCTTAGACCATCAATAATCCAGAGGATGGTTATTTCTTCTAATACCCGTTTTGTTGAAGTCTTTTGGTTTCCCCCTAGGGCAGGAATGTTCCTTAGCCATCATTCAGAGATGACCATAAAATGAGTATCTCTACTATATGATGCTCTGTCATCATTTTAGTGAGATACACATTCTTTGTGTGGCTTTTATGTAGACTTTTTTAAGAGGAGCAGGAAATGATTTGATGAAATCAGTATTAAAATTAAATCAAACACATATGCTTATGAAAAGAAAAAACTTTCAAAGTAACTATGTCCCAAATGTGATACCTGAGTCATGGCTGTATCTTCAGAGTGTTTGAAAGGGCTCTCATTTCATCACAAGGGTGGAACTCTCACTCTGTCACCCACAGAATTAAATTCATTTGCAAAAAAGCGAAGAAATCACAGAATTTCCATGTCTGATTTCACTCAATGGGCTTTTCCTTTCTAGCTAAACCACTCTGGGCTAGTTTGGAACAAGAAACTCCAGTTATGGAGCAACATTATGCTTTGTCAGAAAAGCTTCACTGGTGGCAAGGGCTGGCTTGTGGCTTGAAGCTTTTGCTTTTGTTCTGGTATAGGTGAAGAAACAGTTAAAAATCAGTACCAAGGTGATGCTGAAACAAGGTACGGATTTGGAAGCAAGGTTAAGGTGTTTTGAAAGCAGAGGTTATCTGTGCAAATTATGGTTCCATCCAAAACCATCCCAAAGAAATGTGGTTTGGATAAATCCAGGCAGATGGCATCTGCCAGCTCACGTTTGAAGATCTTATCCAACATTAGCTGGAGGTGAATATGCAAAATTGCATCCTCTTACAGAGCAGAGAAGTCTCCATACATGCGTTAGTGCATTATGTCATCAGTAAATTATTTTAATAGCAAATAAGGCTTTATTACTTTTGTTCTTGCTTTATTGCATTTGCTGCTCTACATTCAATATGTACAGCATTGGCACAATATAGCTTGCATGCTAGCTAGTGCATTAGCAGAAATGGTAACTGTGTTCCAAGACCATAATACTTTGATTTTGGTACTGCTAAAGCCAGGAGGAAAAAATAAAAATTCCCAACAGTTCTTGTATTCCAGGCTGTTGTACAAAGCTGGTAAAATAATGGCTTATACATGAAGCAAATTTAGTTCTGCAAGGTGCCGAGATGAGGCGGAGTTAATATGGTTTCCAAAGTACGAAGGTGTTTTTGGAGGCAGCTTTCAGGTTCAAACAGAACTGTAAGCAATCCAGGAGAGCAATATAAATTTAAGAATAAAGAGGGATGATGATGAAGAGTGTAAAAGATACTTGGCAAAGTATTTTAATATAGAGGATGCTCATTAAATTAACTCTGCACATAAATTTATGCAACGCTGAAATGAAAGTCACTCCTTGTTCCACAATTAAATGTTGAACAGTACACTGAAAATTATCTGAGATAAATTTAATGTGGATTAATGTTATTTTGGTAAATGTGTGCAGTAAACTGCTCAATGTAGTAATCCGATTTGCCTATGTCTATAACTGTCTAATAGAAGGGATTTATGCATGGTGCTAGAGCACTGCGTGCTGCAACTACAGCACTATGGTAAGTAGAAGAGTCTTGAAGAGATGGGCATGACATGGAACAGAATAGGAATTTGTATAAATATCTGGGGAAAAATATCACAGTTTAGTTTGAAATCAATCTTCCACTTGCCAAATTAATCTTAATACTGTGCATGTTGCATAAAGGTTGCTGTAGAACCTAAGGAAGATCTTGTATGCATGGATGGGCCGTCTTTCCCACTGACAGCACGTGGTAGGAGAACACGAGCTCTCCCTGCAGACCTGGCCTGGCTCTTTGCAGAGGACAGAATCACTTGTCCAGGTTTTCACTCTAGTGGAGGTAAAGCAGGAGCAGCTGGGCCAACTTGTTGAAGCTGTCCTGGATTTGTATACTACTGCCTCACAGTACATGTGTTTCACATGAAAAGTACTTGTGGTTAAGATTCACATGCAATTATCTCCTCCTCAAATGGCAATTTTCTTATACCCCGTCTGCATGGCATCACTGAGATGTGTGGTAGATGCCAAGTACCATTACCAGGCTACCTCTGGCAGAGGTGCTTCAGGAGAGGCATGGGAGAGTACTCACTGAGTGTTACCTTACTCTTTTCACAACACAAATTTAGAGTCAACTAGGAGAGAGGTTTTTCATGTAAATTGCTTGAAAATGCAGGAAAACCCATTTAATTTTGAGAGCTGATGGCAAAGAACTAGTAATCTATTGCCAGTGACCCAGCTGTTAAATTTATCTCTGCTGTAGGGGTCCCTGTGTGCTAGCTTAGATGAAAAACAGGCTTGTCTTCTCCATCCATGTTGGGTTTTCTTTTCCACTTGCTACTTGGGAAGCTTTTTGCACAGGAACATGAGGCTCTGTGTGCTTACTCTTGGTTTTCTCCCCCTTGCCTGGATTTGTACCTGATGGGAAAATAAGGCAAATTAGTCTCATTTAGCGCATAACATTGAGCTGAGCTCACTGCTGTTCAGAATAACATGCCTCTTTGTTACTTTTGGGGTTGTGGATCCACTCAGTGCTCCATGTGAAGGAGAAGACAAGATTTGTGTAAGGTCAGCAGGGAAGCACGGTGCTGCTCCTCCGTTGCTCGGGAACCACAGGAGGCATTCTTGAAGATGAGGTTGAGGAACCAGTACCATGGCACAGGGAGTTTGGAGAGGAACTTCCCTGGGCACATCTGGAAAACGAGGATGAAAAGAGCTGTGTGTTAACTGAAGTTTGGGTCTGCACAGTAGGATGGGTCCCTGGCAGGAGAATCGTTCGCAGGCTGCTGAAACCGTCACTGTCACTGTTTTTTCTTGTCAACGTCCATCCTTTACCACTTTTAAGGATACAAACAGGCCAAGCACTGCAAAAATTCTCAAAATGGAGTGGCATTTGGTAAACATTCCTTCTCATTTGAGATATTGTCCAAAAATTGCTGTTTCAGTCAGGAAGAACTCATATGTCAGGGGGTCGGTAACTCCGTGCATTCCCTCCCTGTCATTGTTCACACACTTGAAAGTTGTGAAAACTTGTTTCCCAAGTAATCGATACTAAAGAAACCCTGCAAGTGGAATACTGTCAAGCTGAACAAAGCAAAAGGTGAAGCCCATGACCTGAAAAGTAGTAGCTTCTGAGTGGTTTCCTACCAGTGCGCTGCAGAGATGCAGCATTCTTTCAACCTGATTTTCCAACTTTATTCATCAATAAGACCAGTATTTTTCATAGTGAAGTTACATATGAAAAAAATGGGTATTTTATTTTTTTGTCCTTTTTTTAAAGTTTTTAAAAGCTTGATACATGTAGCGTTGGATCAAGGCACACACAAGACTGGCCAAAGGGCATACAAAGCACTTTGGTTTTTAGTTGAAGAAACAAATTATTACGGCAACAGAGAGTGGCTTGGGGTTTAAACATGAAATAGCTCATCATTCAGTAGGAAGGCAGAAAGAAACACGTTACCCTTACAGACTTATCCAGGAATTTCTGGAAAACTGTGACAGTAATGGGCAGTATTCCTGACTGCAATGGCAGTATACTGAACACATACCTATATACTGTTTGTTCACTGTATTCCCCAGTTGTCGGCTTACCTTTGTGACTAAAGTTTTTGAGACCTTGTTACATTGCCTGTACTTTTTGTTCCCCCCTTTCCTTACAAAACTGCGCTTTCAGCCCTTTCTCTGTTCAAAGCAGTTTCCAAGTGTTGTCTCTGTCCTCCTGCCCTTGCTTCCCAAATGCCTATGACCATCCATCACTGTTATCTATGTAATAAGCATCCCACTGGCTTTGATAACCAGAAATCTATCCATAAGCCCTGTCTACCCCCTTGGTTTGTAGAACCTAGTACACATTTCTGAATTCCTTGTTAGGAATTTGATTGGGCTTTTTTCCAGGGATCAATTCTTTTTTTGACACATGTCAAAAGCTTCAGTCTCATGGATGTCATTGATTTGCTTATTTTCTTTTAAATTGGATGTCACCATTGTTGAATGGATATATCCAGACAGCTGATATTGCCCATTACTACACGCATTTTTGTTTATTGAATATTGTTGTGGTTTACAGATTGAATAGACCCAACATTGAAAGTTCTGTGAGTTTTTGCAACCGCTTCTTGATGTTCCTGATTTGCCAGGGTCAACATTGTTTTATTGATACCAAACTGAAAAATGGCCTGTGCTTACACTTACAAGGATCTCAGATGAATGTTCTGACTGCTCAACACGGCAAGAAAATTCACTTTCACAGTCAACAAGTCATCTTACTCAGTAGAACACAAAAGTTAAATGGTCTGTAACTTCAATATTAGCAAGGAAAATACAGTACAAATTACTAAAAAATACTAAAATATAGAATTGTGGTCAGGTATTCCCACTACATTAATCGCAGCAGTAGCCTGAAATTTGAAACTTTTAATAAAAAGTTCTTAAATATAAATTATATGGCAAATGTACAGTACATTGCTTTGTCAGTCCTTTAATCCAGTGTTTTGCAGTAGAACAGCAACTGTTAAGTCAGTCTTTTCTCGTTTTCTTTAAAAAACAAAACCAAAAAAAACCCAAACCAGTTTTTCATGTCCTTCAGTATCATGAGTGTGAATGATCTGAATCTGGAATACCACTGTCTCTGTAGCTCCTGTTACTACTGCTTTCACTGTGGCTGTTCTTGTACAGATTCATGCCGTTAGGTGGGAAAATGGTGTGTATTACAAACTCCTCCTTGGACACTTGGTCATTGGTTATTGGTATCATCTGGAAAGAAGTCTCCCTGATTTCTAGGATGGAGTTATCCTTCTTGGTTCCTGCTTCAGCGTAGTCATCCTTTCTCCGGCGTCCCTTGCTGTAGGCGCAGTTCCGGGAGAACAGGGACCCATTTCTGTGGACGTACCAGCAGACCAGGGCCAGCAGCGCAATGGCCACCAGCGCCACTGCCCCGCCGATGATGGCGGCCAAGGGCAAGCTGGAGTTTTTGTAAGGTTCTTTCTCCTGCTCCCGGTTGAGGGTCGTGGTGGGGTTGTACATCTTCAGAGGGGCCGTCTCGGTCTCGATGCATTCAGGCGTTTCGTCAGACAGATAGATGTTGCTGGTTTCCATGGGAACCATGCATACGCGGTACGGCGATTCCGGTTCGAGAGCTGTGAGTAAATAGTCATTTCTGTCACCTGTAACGATTGTTTCAGTTATAGATCCAAAGGCAGGGCTGTGACCCATCTTAAGCCAGCTCAGTCTTAAAGCAGTCATTGGTAGTGCAACTTTCCAGGAGATGTGGATAGTCTCCGTGCTTACGGATTTCACAAATATTGTAATGATTTTGCGCACTGGGCTTGCTGTGGTTCTGTAGTTTTTGTTTAGGTTGGGAGTCTTGATGTCTGGTTGTTTGGTCACAGAAACCGGCCAGTGGCCCTGGGCCGGGTATAAGGTGTTTGGTACCGCGGTAGTGATTTGGATGGTGCTTATCATGCCATCATCCTTACAATCAAACAGTTCCACGCTGAGGTCTTTGATAGCCATTCCACGGACTTTCTCTGGTGCCTGACACATCAGTCCACGCACGTTAACTTTTAAAGGCAATGACTGTAACCAGTCGCGTACCCATTTCATTTTGCACCCGCAGTTCCAAGGGTTGTTGCGAAGGAAAAGTTGAGTTATGTTGTCCAGATCATCGAAGACACCCTGAGGTAAATTGCTAAGATTGTTGTTGGACATATCTAGTCGATACAACTGCCTTAAGTAAGAGAAAGCATTGGGTGGCACACGGTTGATGTGGTTTTCTTGAAGATAAAGCTTTCTTAGGTTTGTTCCTGGCAAATTCACTGGTGCGGCTGTGAGCGAATTGCGGACCAGAGACAGTTCTGTAAGATTGACTAGATTCATGAAGACTTTGTCTCCTAATCCATGATTATTTAGAAGATTTCCGTCTAAAACGAGGCGTTTTAGATTTGTAAGGTCTTGAAGGGACGGCTCTGAAATCGTGGAAATACGATTATCATCCAAGCGTAGCTCTTCTATGGTTTTAGGCAAACCCCAGGGAATGGTGCTAAGGTGATTTCGAGAGAGAAAAAGAAGTCTGAGATAGATGTTGTCCCGGAAAGCTCCATCCTCAATGCTAACAGCGGAAACAGAATTATCATCCAAATGCAGTTCTTCCAGATAAGGAATTTGTGAAAGTGAATCATAAGTAATGGTCCTTATATTGTTCTCCTGCAAATGCAGTTCCTTAACGTACTTAGGGAGGTTAGTGGGGAATTCATCTAGGCTGTTGTGGTATAAATATATTCTTTCCACCCTAAGCAAGTTCTTCAGTTCTGAAGGAATCCCAGCATTATTTATTTGATTGTTCTGAAGGAAGAGGGTAGTAGCATCCTCTGGGATTCCTGTAGGAATAGACGTCAAATCGCGATCATTACAATATATGAAACCCATATCACAGCGACATACTGAAGGGCATGGTTTGGCACTAACAGAACAAGGTGCCATGTCAAGTAACAGCCCTATTTTAGTCCAAACTAGGAAGATGCTCCAGGTTACACTAATCATGGTCAGGAATGATGAGATTTGTATACAGTTCTGATCTTCAACAATCTAAAAAAACCAAACAAACAAAATTATCCAGATCATCAGCGAAGAAACTGCAGTGAAAATTCAACATTACAGAAGACATCTGAAACATACATATTAAATCAGAATTCAAGCTCTTAGACACATTTTACTTTCCTTACATCAATAATTGTACTACTTTTTGTACTAATTCAATTAAGTTAATAGGTTTCTGCATAGCAGTTGAAAGGAACATAATCAGGTCTGTCTCATCTGTGAATTGCTTTGCTTAAGCATAAAGGCTCTTTCTAAGAATCCCTTCACACTTCATGTGCAGACAATCTTGTTCACAAATACCAGGTAAGTACAGAGCTGAAGTCATATCAGAGTTCAAGTACATCATTCTCTATCTGAAAGTTAAGCAGTAGTTCCTTAGCCAGCTAACTAGCCCAGGCACCCTTCAGTGAACTAGAAACCCCTCACCAAACTCAGAAGTTGAGTGGTAGCTGTTCTGGAGGTCCAGAAAAGTCCTAACAGCAAAGCACAACATGCAAAAGAAGTGCTCAATGTCATATTGAGCATCTCTTGGATACTGCAGCCTACTTCAGTTGGTTTTTGAGCTGGAATGTTTAGAAAGGTGAATGTTACAACTGGTAGGTAGCTAACAACCTGATGTAGCTGGTAGAGCTATGGCTTTCTAGTTGACTGGACAGAATACTTCATTACATGCTTAATTTCATGTTTAAATATTAGTCATTCTCAAAAGTCTTTTACTAAGCAGTACACTAATAAGAGACTATTTGGAAGGTTTAACCACATTTCCCCATCTTATTAGTTCAAACTGTGCATAGTAGGATAATATAAATTAACTCTTGAGACTGGAATTGTACTTTGCATCGGTAGTGTGTTTGTACACTCAGCTCAGGTCATTAGCATTTTTATAGCTTTTAAGACAACATAATTCAATTACCATTGTAATTAGGGTTGTGAGAACTTCTGCAAGATGACCTATGCATTAAGCAGTGTCATGACCTTTTCTCTTGTGGGTTCATATATTAATTGAACTTTATTCTCTGAGGCACAAAAAGGAAAATAAATTAATATTGATCCTACCGTATTTAAAGGTATGAGTAAAGTTTGTGCTTGAGGATATCCAGTAAAGGAATGTCTTTTCTCACGAGTCACTCTTACGGTTTACTCCATGGAGCTGTGTTTTTCCTCAGTGGTGTTTACTCAGATGGCCCTCCTCGGTGCTGTGTGTTTCCTGGCACGACACTCAATGAGCATTCCAACTGAGATTTATCATGGTACATAAGCACACCAGGCTGGGGTGTTGAAAAGCTTCAGCTTCCCTCTATTTCTGTCCTCATGTAAAGTCTGTGAATGAAGAGCCTCTTTTGTTTGGTTTAATGCCTTTAGCGGGAATTACTTTCTTTGTAACTCTTACAAACTCTTCTGTGCAGCGTAGTAGTCAGAGGTGGTAACTTCAGCGCTGCATGATGGAAACCATTCATTATGCTGAGGCCTGAAGGATGGTAGCCTCTTCAGGAGGTCAGGAATGGAGCTGCTTTTTCCTGTCCAGAATTATCCAAGTATAAACGTGGTAGAGTAGCTACATCCTGATACATCCACGCCTCTCAGAGAACCATTTTCCGACTTTCACTTTTTAACACTTCTTCCCAATTTGTAATGCAGGAAAGAATTCCTCCTGCGCTGTGAGAACGCAAGTGACTGTACTGTAGAAATGTCAGCCAATTCAGATGGTTTTCTTCATTTAAAAAACCCCACAAAAATAGGATGTCCTTCAAAGAAAACTCCTCTTTTAAAGCTTTCCTTGAACTCTTAATTTCCTGCAAAATAGAAACAAAAGAAACTGGAATTAATAACAACTGCTGGACACTAATATGAGTTGTGTTGCACCCCTGTGTAAATCATGCTGTGGTTATCGCATCCATGACTTGCATACATCTTGTTTTCCCAAAACAGTTGTATTTCAGCAAAATACAGAGCTCTTTAAGAAAACATAGTTGCTGTTTAGTGTCATGTTACTGCGGTTTTGCTGGAACTACATCTTCCTTTCCTTCAGCACAAAATAAAGTCATCCTGAATTGACAGGCAGTAACTAAGTATTTGTAAGTTATGATTCCCACCTGATTACAAATACCAGTCCTAACTCCTTGGAGGAGGCCACAATATTTGCTTGCTTTGTGTTCTTGGTACACTGAGATAAATGATGATCATCTCCTTGGTTTTAAATGTAAAGGGAGCTAATTACCATTCAGCAGTTACTGAATGAAAGGGAAAATGTTTTTCTCAAATCCTGTATTGATATTTGACATCTGCAATGTGCTGAATCTGAACTGGGGACTAGGCCAGGCATCTGTGTCAACTCTTTGACAACAGAGATACCTATGTGAGTTTTGTCCATTAAATGGGCTCGATCTGTTGTATTTGTCACTTTGCACAGTGAAACTGGTGCTTAGATTAGCATTTTATCAGATTTTCCTCATTTCAGGAAAAAACACATGACATAGTTCAGTGTGGGGTGTCCCTGCCCACAGCAGAGGGGTTGGGACTAGATGATCTTAAGGTCCCTTCCAACCCTATCTATTCTGTGATTCTCACTCTACTGATTTGGTTATTTTTTGAATGGTATTATTAGCTTGGGCTACTTCATATCACTATTACAAGTATCCAGTGAGATACTGAGTTTCTTTCCCCTCAAAGCATGTAGGTAGTATGTCTGAAATAGAAGTGGTGAAATCAGAAATGAGAGAAACCCTTAACGTTTACTTACTTCTCCCCTTCATGGCTGCATGTTGTCCAGAGAACTAAGCACAAGCCTCGGAACTGAAATGCTAGGAGGAAACAGCATGCTGAGTAATGCTTGCTTAGCTGCCTTCCTACCAGCTTAACTAGAGTAGCTTCTGGTCCTTTAGAAAATATTAGGCCTAAACAGAAACAATCTCTGTTTTAAACCTCTTGTCTTGCAATTTGAAACAAGCCATCAAAAAATAAATCTGTAATACTCCTATAGCAACAAGCTATATGAAATGAGACAAAATTATTGACATAGATAACAATTATGCTGCCTTTTTTTTTACTTAGGAAAATATTGACCTTAAAAACACCTCTGACAAATAACCAAACCTCCCCCAACCCCCCGTTTTAGTAGAGGGTGAGACTCTTTAGTGAGGGAATGGTAAAAAGCCTTTTCTCTCCGGATGCTGCTTTCATGCTCATCTGAGCTTTGCTTCTGCACCTTGTTTTCAGCAGTATAATGAAAATAGTAACTCAAAATGAGACACCCCCCCACGGTGGCATAAATAAGTATTTTATCATACGCTTTATTTAAGGCCAAAACTCAATCTGAGTAGCCACATTTTAGAATGTAAGAGAATGCATGTTTTCTTGGTAACTTATGTAATGTGGGTAAATTATGCAATCGTTACAAAATGGAACAAAAAAAAGCTCCATAGTCTTCCAGTGTCCAGTTTTCTTGTGCTGTATTACTGCTGTGTTTGGGGATAGAAATCCAGGCTCTGTTCCTGAAACTCTGAAATAAAGAGATGCTTAACAGCTGTAGAAAAAAAGGAATCTCTTAGGAACTAAGGAGCAGTTGTGATAGAGAGTATTTTCTGGACATATACTGTGACATAGAAATACACATTTCTTCAACAGGCCTTTGAAGGCTACAGTAACTTTTAATTACTTAAGGAAACCCTCCACATTTTCCTTAGAGCTGTAAAAAACCAGTTAGTATTAAGCAAAACAGAAGTTTCTAGTATGCATATATTAGATATATATACACACACGAGAAAGTAAGTTCATTTCTTTTACTTCCCTAGCATATAAACTGTTTCCTCTTTGCTCCATTTGATAGTCATCCCTTCATTTATTGCTGCTATTATAACAGCAGTAATGTGTAGGATTAAAATGAAAGCACTAAAGCTCATTAAATTCTTGGGATTTTTTTAGCCCTTCTCTCCAAATTAGATGAAAACAAGAGTGAGAAAAATAAAAGCAGGTCTCTTTGGAGAAGAGACACTGTTTCAAAAATGTGGATTAAGACTCTACCCCCCACTCCTTTTTCTGAACTCAGAATAGTTTTCTTCAGGTCTTGATTGTTTGATATCTCACACTTCCCTTTTATATCTCAAGCCATAGCTGAAAACAATGTTTTTTGCATATCAAAGGCTCCAGTGATCTGTCTACAGAGAAGGGAATCCTGCTGCCATGCTCCAACTTTCCCCTTCTTGAGCTGTCTCTAAATATTCCCTGACATCAAGTCATTATAGCTGATCCTGCAGGATGAAAAGAAAAGTGACCCCCACTGGTACAGACACTGTGTCCAGGTTTCTGCAACATCAAACTGGGAGGCTTCATGGCCACATGGCTGTGAAAGAAGCCATTACTTTTGAACAGAGAAGATTTTCACAAAGTATGTGCTAAAATTCATTCGTGAAATGCAAAAATGACTTCTCTTTGGTAACAAAAGTAATGTCAGAACAACCCAACAGCAGCTTTTCTGCTTATCTTTATTCCGAGCTGAATGTTTTCATGAACTTCACTGAACTGCATGCTTCAATTACTTTTTCTGGGACACTGTAAAGCAAGTGAATTACTCCAGATAGTGGTAACGCTTGAGCCTCGCGTGTGTACTTATCGCTGGAGCACAGCTAAGCAGGGGGACATCTTATTTTAAAATGGTAAAAGTAATTTGCACTATACAAGAAAAATGTATCAAAGAATATTTACTCTAAGGTATGAGTCCAGCTGTACTCCCTGTCCCTGTAGGCAGCAAGGAGAAGAAAAGAAATAGTTTTGGTATATTTGAAAAGGCGGGGGTTTTACCCTTAAAAATGGTGCCAAAGAGCTCTTTTCTTCCCAAGCTGTGATAAAATGTGAATAAAATCAAGACCTCCTGACTCGAGGTCACACAATGCTTATTTGAATTTCTAATCTACCTCTGTGTTCGCCGGCAGGAACTCTGGTAGTTCAGGGGCTTCTTTCTAACCATCAAAGTAACAGGGGGAAGGGAAACAACTCGGGATTTTCATATTATAAATGACAAGAGTATCATTTGAAGTTAATATATGTACATGATAAGCCTAACCATTCTGCTTCATCAGTGTAGTTACATTCCACAATTATCTCTGTATTTGTTTAGATTCTGAAATGGACCTGAAGCACAAAATGTGCTCATTTTTAAAAATACTTGTGAAATCTACTGCATATACATTCATTTTAGCTTCCAAAGGTCATGCTGCCTCTTAAATAGCTTTACCAAGTTGGTTTGTTGCATTGAAAGCAAACAAAAAGAAGTTCCACAGTGCTAATCTACTCTTAAAACAATGCCCATACTTTGTTTTCTTTAAGGGTATTACTCAGGGTTAGTTGATAGTGACAGCAAAATGCTTTCTAAGCACCCTGTCTAGGGGCTGCAATTTCCACGATCATCATATTTCAGGAAGGTGCCCCAGTCTTTTGTTTGGTGCTGGGTGAGCAGAAGGTCCTCTAGCTGTCTTTCCAAGGGGTAAAGAATGTAAAGTGGATCCTTAAACTGAGAGTGAGCCCTTCAGTCAAGTTTTATCTCTGTGTTTTGGTGAAATTTGGGCTTTTTGGTTTTGCTCTTTTGTTGCAGCTTTCACTGGTAGAAAACTTGCTCCCCCTCACGTGTAGTAGTTGCATATAAAATACTGCTTTTGTCTTATTAGTTCCAACTCAAGTGCCTTAAAAAAATGCAAATTTTTATGTGATCTTCCTTCAAATGCAAGCGAATCTGACTTAGAAAGGGATTCTGAGTAAAAGCCTGACTCCACGCCTAAGATCAGCCAAACCAGTATTTGCTGCAGAGGATGGGAATGAGCTACGAGTTTTTCCCTTCTGAAGTTTACTTCTAAAAAGCTCTCCTCGTTTTGAAGAAGCGAGGTTGAAAAGATCCAGACTATTACGTGATTCCTACTCACTCTCTTGTTTTGACTACTCTGCTTCTGCAGAGGTTGCACGTTGAAAGAGCACTTTGAGGGGGAGTGTTTTGCAATGGCTTTTTGGTTTGTGTTTTAGTGCTCTTTGAGTTTAGCCAATTATGGCTTCTAGGTTTTCTTTTGAGAGCTGCTGCTGAGGTAACTCGCCCCTGCTTGAAAGAATAGAGCACAAACGCTGCCATTGTTTCAAGGTAAAAATCTATTCCCCCCCCACCTCTCGACAAGTTTTTGGTGGAATTATACATGATAGGGAATTCGTGGCACAAAATAATGAGGCATGTAAAAATATTACTTAAACACTTGATAAAGTCTCCGTAGTTTTCTTTCCTTCCATTTTAAAACAGCCATTTGTGCATCTCCATAGCACTAAATTTGCTCCTTAAAAAATAAGCTTTAAAGAAGTCAAGCTGTAAGATTGCTCAAATCCTTCCAGCTCACAAAAGGAAGAGTTTGTGATGATATATTTACTGAACACTGCTCCAGATGCCTGCCCTGAGTGATAGTTGGTGACTTATTAAAAATAAAGGTAAGCAATCCCATATTAATTCTTCTGTGCATCCCTGTGCTTTGAAGTGATTAAGGAAAACACTTCAGAAATAACTAGCCATTAGCATCCATGCTTCCTGCGAGAAGCAGACAAAGATGGCCATCTACCAACCGTGGCCACTTCAAATAATTGCAGTGCAAAGTTTGCAAACTCCAGCAATTGCTTTGATTAGTCACCACCGCCTTCCGCAATCTCCTTCAGCTTTGAGCTACTGGTGACAAAGGGAAAATGAATAAAAAAGAAGGAAAAATAACCCCCAAACCAACCCAGAAACGCTGTTTTATTTTGTTCTTGTAAAACGCATCCACTTCATTTCTGGAGATTAAAGCTTGCTCGGAGTTTACTACAGAGTTTTTTTGCCCACTGGGGGGTGGTACATGCTACAAAAACTGCTTTAAAGAGCCACAAGTCAGATGGGTTTTGCTGCTGTCTAGTTTTCTCGGCTTTAATTACAAGAGTCTCCTGTTCAGAAAAACAGAGGCAGCCTCGAAAGGGGGGAATTAAAATCAGTTAAAAAAAGAACTCTTTTTAGGGAGTTTACAGACTCTTATTTCCCAGTTGATTGTATTAACTGCAGTATTTATCTGGTCCTTCTCCAGTTACAGTAAAACTGTATGAATATACAGAAAAAAGTGAAATTAGCATTTTAAATCTATGCCAAGGGTTGTCACTGTTTCTGGTCTATAGGAGCGCAGAAGGCAGGAAGAAAATAAATACAGCTTTTAGAAGTGATTAAATGTGGATGGGAAAATAGAGAAGCTTGATAGCAGCATGAATAGGAAGATTAGAATAACCTCAGTATATTTAAAGATAATTGGCTTTCTCTAGACCCAGGTATACCTTTTGTTTATGAAATATTTGAAAACCGATCTTAAACCACGGCTGTATTGGATGGTTTTGAAATAAATGAAAGGAAACTTGAGGGTGGTTTTTAGGGGGTTGGTGGGGGGAGAGGGAAGGGCACTGAAACCTCTTCAGTATGACCTAACGTGTGGCATCTATTGACAAGGAAAACACACACTGATCTGTTTTATAGCAAATCATTCTTGTCTTTGCACAGTTGAATTGACAAATGCATTTTTCACTCTAATTCAAAGAAATGTTCATTAAGACGCCGTATCCCCAGGCAGTAGATAGTAAGCATAATTGATGCTTCTGTCTTTTTGGGCAATATATTTTAGGCAAGGAAACTGGGGTCAGGATAATGATTTTTTTAAAGTCTGAACATTTTCAGCCTCTTTTTTCCATACTTTTTCTCTGCACAGAGGATTTACATAGAAAAAAAAAGATTCAGGGTTTGCATTTCCAAGTGGCAATAAGAAAATGCATCCAGCTGACATGCTCTTTTGCAGGAATACAATTTAATGGTGAAGTAATCCTGCCTTTCGTGGGAATCTGGTGTACAAAATACTCCGCTGCACTATCTAACTGGCCAGAATTGATCCCTTGAAGAAGGAAAAAGACTTGCCTTCAGTCCGAATTAGTAACCCATGGCTAACAGCACTCCACGAATTAATTAATTACATGCACTCGTCGTGGCATTTGCAACACTCCTCACAACTTAGGCTGGCTGCTGCGCCAGGGCTGCACCCAAACCCCTCTGCGGTCAGGGAGAGGAGAATTTAGGCTACCCTCAAACAGAAGGACTGAGCCAGAAAGGCAGCTGGCTGGGCAAGAGCTCAGCTTTAATCCACCAAGGGAGAGGGGTGGATCTTGGAAACTAAAGAGGCGCCCAAAACCTCCAAACCAACCCCAAAATCAGAGCTGTGCCTAGTGCCGTATGCTACGGCAGATGCCAGGCTGGGATCTGCAGGGATGCTTGGGCTTTGCCTCCACAACTAAGTTGCAGCTCCTAATGCTGTTGGAGGAAATGGGTGAAACAAAAGGCTCTGGCACATCTGGCAGCCGTGAAACGGGTTTTGGGAGTGAGAAAAAGGTAGAGATGAGGTGTGCAAAGGAACAAGTGGATGAAATGTTTATTTGCAAGCCGTTTCTGAATGCTGTTTGCCGTGCTTATTAGGAGGGCAGACAATCACTTAATAAACTGAAAACACCACCAAAGTTGATTAAAACTAGGCGAGGGCCTTTCGGATGCCGGGGGGATTATCAGCCAGCTCTTCTTCCTCCAGCATGGGGGGCGGTTTGAAGGGATTTGGGGCCTGTTGCATTCCTCCTCAATGTACGTGCAACCATTTTGTTCCCCAGCTTCTCGCCCGCACATTTTGCGCGCCCGCGGAGACACCGCGGGGCTTGGGGGGGGGGAGGGCACACGATACAGACGCGCCCGCCCTTCCTAAAATTGTACGTACGGAGGGGGCAAACGAGGGCAGAAATGCGGGGTAAGGGCAGCAAGATCCCCCCGCCCCGCTCCATCAAGAGGCTGGGGTTCCAGCGCAGGAGGGGCGCGGGGAGCCGGCCCGGCGCTGCTTCTGCGCGGGTCTCTTTGCTCCCGCGGATCCCAGTTTTATGCTCTTTCTCCCGGGGCTGGTGCGACGCCGGTACAGCACTGGCAGTTTCGGGAGCGCCCCAAGTATGCGGCGGGTGATGGGGATGGCAAAGGCCGGCTGCAGCAGCCGCTGTGCCCGCGGGGGTGTCCGCCGCGTTCCGCGCCTTGCCGCGCAGACAGCGGGGCTCTCCTCGTCGCAGCGCCAGTGCCCGCACCCGCACCCCGGGACTTGGGGAGATGGGGGGTGGAAGAAGAGGGAAAGGTGAGCGCCCAAACTTCCCGCCGCATCCTCCTCCTTCTGTTCTATCGCCGCACTCCCCTCATACCCCAGCCCGCGCAACTCCCGCGGCGAAAGCGCTTATCCCGCACTTACCTGCGGGGAGCGGAAAGAAGCGATCCCGGCTACAGCGCGGCGGGCGCCGCCGTAATTCCACTCATGGCCGGGTCCCGGCGCGGGGAGCGGAGCGGTGCGGTGCGGTGCGGCGCGGAGCTGTACGCGGAGCGCGGGGCAGCCGCGGAGCTCAGCGCGCGCCCTCAAGTCGCGGCGGCAGCGGCGGAGCCGTGGGAGGGGCGTGGCCATACGTCACCGTGAGATGGGGCGTGGCCGGCGGGAGGGGCGTGGCCGGGCGCGGCGCGGCGCGCGGCCGCTAGGGGGAGCAGCAGGCGGCGCCATGGCGCGGCCGCGCGGGGGAGGGGCGCCCGCGCTTCGGCCCTGTGGCGGGGGGGGGATGTGTGTGGGGGGTGCGCGCGAGGCGTGCGTTTTTGGGGCATTTTCTCGGGTTTTCACCTGTTTTTTTTTGGCAGGAAGGGTACCAGCGGTGCCGCTGGGGGCTGTGCGAGGAGCGGCGGTGCCCCTTCGTCCCCTTAGTGCTGCAGGTTAAACCCCACAGTGACCGGTTTTGTGTGGTCAGTGTTGGGATGTTAACCCGGGTTGGTGACTTCCCCTTGGTGCTCAGCCTGAGGAGCGGGAATGGTTACAAGTCGCACCAACGCCTCAAAGCTAATTATAAATAGGTGTTATTTTCGTCACTCTGTTAAACAAGTGGCCACGAGTGGTGTCGCTCTCCTCGGGTCGTCCGTCGACAGCAGTGGCCTGGCCATAGCGCCTCGCTTGAGGCCCTGCAGGCGACAGCGGCAGCGCCGGGAGAGGTTTAAGGGTTTTCTCAAGTTGTTAGTGCTTAATGCTGCCTGAAGGCAGCGGGTGGGTAAGAGCCGTCCGGTTTCCCTGCTCCACCCAGGGCAGCCCTCGCTCGGAGATAACACAGGTACCTTATCGTTCCCAGTGAGACGGAGGTTGAGGATGAGTGAGGCCCGGCTGCTCTGCAGTCTTCAGGGGGTTTTAGTCAGAAAACAAACTTTCTACTCTTGAAACATACGCCAGAGTTTATGGTTATCATGGGGCAAACTAGAAAACATATTCCCTAGATGTTTTTTTCATTAAACATCTCTTTATACCCTTACTTGCAGCTTATTGACTCACACAAGTAGCGTTGGATTTGATAGGTGCAGTCAGTGTTTCCAATGGCATTGTTTTATGTTTTCCATCAAAGTGGGGGCTCTTTCAAGGCAGACAGCTGCTGCCTTCTAGAGTGTCCTGTTCTTTTTATTAGTGGTGTGTAGGTGATCTTGTCCATCTCCTGCAGCGTTCTGACCATGCACATTTGCCAGCACAAGGAGCTGATGGCCGGGGGAAGGTAGGCAGCCAAAAGCTGTCACTGCTGATCCCAACTCTCCTGCTTTTTGTGGTTGTTCTTTCTGCTGGTGTCAGAAGATGGTAAGGCCAAGCTCTGTTAAAGAGAGCTTTATTTCTTTAAGACCTATGGAAACTGCCAGGTAGTTGCACTTTCTGTATAAAGTTTGAATACATAAATTCCCATCGTTTAAATCGTGGCAAAAACAAATACGAAGAAGCCAGAAAGTGTCAAACCTCATCTTTTCTTGAGAGGAATTTTAGTCGATTTTTTAAACGCTGCTTGATATATTTGGTATTCAGATGTTTGAAATGTTGTATATCTGCTGTATTTATTCAGCTAATTAAAGAAAAAGAATCCAGACTGATTTTCCTTGACAATAAGGGAAAAGGATTTTTCTATCACTTCAATTCTCATCTTTCCCTGAGAAGACTAAAAACTAATCATAAATTGACTACAAGCTAAGGTACAGTTGTCTGCTTTGATAGTCCTGGCAGAGTAAGCTGTGCCCTGAGCAGCTCAGTATATGCAACTGTATCATCACCTTGATGCATATATAACACATATTTATGCCTGTATGGATACCTATGTACATGTAATATATACACATGTAGGTGTGCATCTCTGTCTCATCATCTGGGACGGCGCAGTGGGCTATGGTAATGCAAAAGGTGTTTTGAGATGCTGCGAATATCCTGTAGTTATTTTCTCTACACTGAGATTCTTTTATTATTACAGTAGCATTTCTCTTTGGTATTTCTCATGCCTAACTTTGTTGTGTTAGTTAACAGATCCCGGCGTTATGTTGCTGTGCCATGTTGCTAAACCTTAACATGTATCTGTGGGATATACATGAAAGATGCATAGGGTACACGTTCAGCTATCTTTCAGTTTTATTCCAAGGTCAGCCTGTTGCTTATGGCACCAGTTAGAAATTACAGTAAATATTCCTGGAGAATTCCAAAGGGCATGTTAGAAATAATTAGATTTTACCAGGTCACAGCTGCTCTGGAGTACTGAAAGGTCTTTAATGTGCTGTTGCAAGCAGATTTTTGACTGTGTTCTTCGATGTAAACTCCGTAAATACACTTCTTAAAAATATGGGTAGCCTATAAAATACTCTCCACAAAATAACTGTTGTACGTGGAGAGCTCAATCATGTTCTCCATCCTCTTAAAATACAGAAATTCAGGCCTCTTGAATTCCAGGAGAATGGAGGTACACTGCTAATACCAGTGGAGTTACTCATATGTAGGGAATAAAAATATGAATATTTAATACAGATATATCAAACCCAAGGAATATGATGAGACATTTTAATTGAATTTCTAAGTTAAAATAGTCTGTAACCTGTATTTTGTTTATAGAATTAATTAATGCTGGGGATATGGAGATTAAAGTTCTTGTCAGACCTATGGGGAAATCACCTTCGGAAGACCTGGCAATCTTGTTAAACCTTACTGGGCTGAGAGTTTAAAAGGTGGCAGATGGGAAATTCAGAGCACTTGCACTATGTAACGTTTTCAAAGGACTTTAATGTAAGTTTATAGCACAGGCTTGTGAGGTGCTGTTAGGTCAATGTGATAATGATGATGGTTGTTGGTTTTTTTCTGAGCACCCTGATGGTATGATAAGAATCACAGTTCTGGGAACTCCCTCAGCCAAAGGTTGACCTGAATGACTCTTGCTATGATTTGACAGGCATTTGGATCTACTTTGCCCTGCTGTAGATCACATTCCAGTCATAAACATTTCTGGGCAGGACATTTATGAAATGTTAAGAAACCAAACACATTGATGGGGAAGTGAAATTGAATCTGAGATCACTCATCCTCCTTGCAGAGGAGAGAGCTGTCTCAAGCACTGAAATGGAACCGTTGCTTCTTCAAGCTTTCCAAGGCCAGATTTCTTTTAGATAAAGCTGAGAGTAATAGTTTGATATTCAATGAAATACACTGAAATGAATGTTAGTGGTTTTTAGCTCCATGCTTTTATCAGGTTATATTGATTTTTCAAAGCAGACTGTTCTAAGTCCAAGCTAGGCATTGGTTGATTTGTAGAGATCTAAGAAAAGAAACCACTGTAATATATGAACTTTTGTATGATACATGTCCTATAAGGTTTTCTGATATTGACTAAGTACAACAAATATCTGCTGCAGTTCGTATTAGAGTTTAATCTTTAAATGATCTCAACCATGTCAAAATTAGAATCCAATTTTGGATACATTCCTTTAAAAAATAAATGCCTGTCAAATCCAGCCTTCAGTATTGTGTGTGTACATAAAGTAACTTGGCAAAGTTGGTGCAGCAGCTCTGTATCAAATGCAACAAAAATGAGAATGTACTCATGCAAGACAGTCCACACTAAAGCTAAAAAGTTACGAAGAGTTGAAAACTAAATACTGGTTTAAAATTAGGTAGCCTCAGGAGTGCTCCTGTTTATTCTTTTCCCTGCCATAGGAATGTTTGAGAGATAATAGCTGTAATTGTAACTATTCTTTTGTCTGTAAAGGCCAGGAGATTAGACCACTGCACCTGTGTTTTCTGCCATTCCTCTCCCTTCTCTCCATGCTTTCTCCCTGTTCTTTCCAGCTCTCCTAAGCAGGCCCAGGGAAAAGCCCTGTCAAGTCGGAAACATCCATGATGCAACTGCATCGCTATTTTTCCTAAGGCAAATAAAGAGCTTTGCTTAGAAGATCATGTGTTCTTGATAGAGCAAAATCAAGTAACGTAATAGGGTACTCAAAATTGCAAAGCCTATGAGTGAGGTATTTGTGTTTTTGATTTACAGAACATACAGAAATGGATAATGAAAGCTGAATGGGTAAAGTCCATACCAAGAAAGTTCGCTCCTAATCCTTACGGCCGATTGGTTTTGTATTTAGAAGGCAGTTTTCGCTGTTTGTCATATTGTCAAACCATCAAGTCACCACAACAAAATTTTTGGGAGAAACAAGAGCTAATTTCTTCAAAGCTATGAAGACTATGGAGCCTTTGCTTGCAAATGTAACATAAGCAATGCTGTCAGAACTGAATAAGCTTTCCCTAAGCTTGATGAGGTGTTGAGAATGTGTTAGAAGAAGGAAAAATAGTGTCCTCCCAAAACAACCTGGAAAACTTTAACTGAGATTGTCAGTAAAACTAGTTTGTGCGAGGAAGAATCCTGCAGAGGACAATGCTGTTCTTCCCTGAGGGTGTTCCTTACATTTGCAAACTCAGGTTTTTATGGATGCAGCTTAGACTAGCTGAGCAAAGCAGTAAATGCGTTTTTATGCTGCCTCTATATAAAGAGACCCAGTAGCAGAAATACTTAAAAAAAAAAATAAATAAATGTAAACCTTCTGAAATGGCAGGAAAAAAAATTTCTGGTGCAGTCTTCATCTTGGATTCTATTTCTTGGAGCTGTAATTGCTGCTTGTGCAACAGCTGCCCAAAGCTGGCCTTCTAGAGTAGAGAGATCATAGAATCACAGAATGGTTTGGGTTGGAAAGGACCTCAAAGCTCACCCAGTTCCAACCCCCTGCCATGGGCAGGGACACCTGCCACTAGAGCAGGTTGCCCAAGCCCTATCCAGCACTGGCCTTGACCACTGCCAGGGATGGGGCAGCCACAGCTTCTCTGGGCACCCTGTGCCAGCACCTCACAGGGAACAGTTTCTTACTAAAAAGTCTAATACATTAGATATTCAAGGCAGTGGTGATCTGTGGCTTGGTAAGAAGGAGCTGGGAATGGATGACTCCTTTCTTGTTCTTGTTTTGCTTGTTGGTGTTTGAACTCTGCTGCTCCTGCTGTTGGCTATTTAAATACTAAACAGACATCCTTTTGGTGAAAATTCCCATTTCTTGTTGCGTTTCCATATGCACTTTTCATTAACCTTAGTTCTTCATAGTTACATACTGAAAACTTGAAAGTCACATTCTTTCTTATAAGTGTATTTTCAGGCCACAAAAATGGTTCTTTTCTGGGCCCTTTCTCTCCGTTTTGTTTTACTCCCTGCTGGCCCCAGTTTTTGCCACCTCTCTCTTCTCGCCATTGCAATGCTGTCTCTGCCAGGCTTTCTGCATACACCCTGCCTCCTACCCACCTCCTCTCCTCCTCCTGCAATGCCCAATAGCTGTTCTTCTGCACATCAAACCCACACAGGAGCACTTACATTCCAGATCTTTGTGCATTGATCTTCTGCCATGAGAAGCTGCTTCTGCTGAACTTTCTTCTCTCCTTCATTGACCTTCTTCTCTGGCCTTAAACTCTTAAAGAGTTAGACTCTTAAAGAGTTTCCTATTTTCTTTCCCACTCCTGTTTGTCCCTGATTGAGTGAGCAGCTTCACATAGGACTAACCTTGTAAAATTACAGTGGCCAAGTTCTGTGCAGATCTATAATGTATTAGTTACCCAGTGTGAATATTTGGTATTCCTTCTAAACTTAAAGCAATTGTCTGGATATAGCGCTGTGGAAGGCTAAATAATGTACACCCCCTGCTTTGCATGCGAACCAAATCAAAGCATTAGTATGCTATTTTGGCCCAGTGCATCACCCTGGTTGTTTGCGTTGCTTGTGTCTAGTCTGTGCTAACATCTTAACATCCAGCCATAAGCTGGAGTCTGTGCGTTTGCTGATTTGCTTGTGTAATACCTGGTTTTGAAATTACAAAAGGCTATGTGCCAGTGTGGAATATATGAATAACTCAAAAGTGTTTATTCTCAGGAAGGTCTGAGTTTACATTGTCTGAACAGATTTGTTTAGTCATAAGTAGGGGTGATTACGCTGCCTTTGTCTCTTCAGGAGAGGCCATTACAGAAATGGCTTTGCACAACAGCAGTCAGAAAGCTGCAAGTTGATGTGATGGTTAAAAATGCGTTACCAGGAATTATGCAATTTCCCTGGCCATGAGGAGTGTACTTACATTTGATGAGATCCTGACTCAGAAGAAGGATATATATGCAGGAACTTTATCTCAGTTGAGAAGACAAGCCGCTCTTGTACGAGAATCAACTCCACCAGTGCCATCTGTGTGAGTCAGTGTGGAAGCTGGCTTGTCTTCAGCATCTGCTGGCTGAGCACGCTGCGGAAAGCTCCTTGAAGCTAAACAGAAAATAAGAAAAGTAGTTTTAGGGCATATGTGTGTTCCTCAACATTTACATTTCCTCGTTATGCATTATTAATGCTAATTTTACTTTTTACCACTGAAATTTGGACTAGAATTTATCTCGAATGTAAAAGAGATCTCATTTCTAAAGCATTGGCATGCTCAGTGGAGGCATACTGTTTCCTTCAAGCCTCAGAAGCACATTCATGTTGAAGGCTTTCCTGGGTATTCCTAGAGCAATCCCTCTTCACTTGTGTCCCAGTTGCAACACCTGGAAAGAATGATTTGGAACACAGATGGGGTGGAGAGGAGCTCCTCTGTGGTGGGTGTCTGCCCAGAGCTGGCTGGTAAGCAGGGAAGTAAGGAGAGGGCCTGAGACCTGGGAATTGCTTTGAACAGGTGATGGGAATGCATTATTTAGTTGGTATGCTTTGCTGCTGCTGAGGATGAAGTTCCTTGAAGTGGTAAGAGACTGAAGTTCCATGGGAAATGGCATCTGAAAGTCATTCCAAAGTCAGTATCTGGAGCAGTATTCTACTTTTTCTTTTCTTCCTTAATCCATTTTTAATCTCCTTCCTCAAGGTTTTTATTCTGTGGCCTTTTGTGAGTGTGCACTAATTGCTGCTGCTCATCCCAAGGCCTTGGAGGAAATGTTGGGTATCCTGGAGAGAAGCAATCTATAAAAACCCAAAAGAGACCTTCAGCTCTATGACTCAGGGAAATGAAGGCATTTTGGCTGAGCTCAGGATGGATGTGGCCCTGCACCATGTGCAGCATCTAAGACAGATATCTTCTGTGAGAAGGTGACAACAGTGGCTTTGTTACTGAAGAACAGGGTCTGGCTTGCTCTGAGTGGTTCAGAGAAGTAGGAGATTGCAGAAGGCAGGATGGGAATTTTGAGGTATGTCAGCTATGTGTTAGATGAACACTTTCATCAAGGTCTTGTATTTGAGCTCCTTGTTTTTCTTCTCACCTTGGAAAAACAAACTCCTACATTTTACGTACGTAGTTGAGCATGTGTTTGTCTCCCCTGAGAGTGGTCTATGCTATAGGAGCTGTTTATGAAAGCCCTTAATGGGGAAAAAGATCTTCAAAGCTGCTTCACAGTCACTCTCCCACCTGCTCCTCCACCCTGAAACCCACAGCTCTCCATTGAAGGCTTGTGCATCAATGCCAGAGGCTTCATCTTTGTTCCCTTTGGAAAGGAGGTCAAAGGCAGGTCTAGGTCTGCCAGCCCAGTCAAGTAAGGTGAAAGGCCTGTAATACAGTCACTACAGTATAAGTGATGCTGTGGAATAGAGAGATCAGTGATACACTCTCATAGGTGATTCGGCTTTTCATTTCTTTGCTTGGCAGGCTGGATGGGTTATAAAACTAGACTATAAATCAATTTCCAATTTTCAGGTTTTATAACAAAACTTGTAGGTGTAAAAGTTTTGCATGTTGCTACGGAAGCAAAAAACCTACTTGGTAGTGCAACAGGGCTAGTTGGACCTATGATCAGAATCAAATACAGTATGTCCATGGTCCTCATTAAAGCATTAATCTATCTGATTCCAGGTAAGCAGGCTTTCAGATACAGTAACATGTGTGACAAATACTTAATTTCCACTTATTGATGAAAAAAGTAAGTCTTCATTTGAATGAGGGAAACAGAGCAAGTCCCCTCATTAAAACTGGGGTAGTTTTTGACCTTAGCAACAGTTCTTTAAAATCATGCCTTGATGAAATCACCAGCAGTGCCCAAACTAGCACCTTGTTTATATTTGCTGTTCACCTGATACATATCTCAGTATGTCTTTGGCTATATTAAAACCTACGCAAGATGCTTGTTAGAAGAGCAGTGTAGTTTTTATACAGAAAACTTCAAACCTCTTACAAATAAAATGACCATAGGATCCCTTGAGACGGAAAGTATGGTTTTTGGAAGTAACGCTCAAAACATTTGCTTTTGTAGTTTTAAAGTACCAAAACCAGAAGTTTGCCTTGCAAATGCCAGCAGATGCAACACCCAAACTCCAAGAGAAGCTCAGGAAGAGCTGTTAACAGCTGCACTGGGAAAGCTGCACTGGGAAATTACCTTCATATTTAAATATGAACACATCTAAAAATAACCCCAGTGAGAAATGAAAACTCAATTTGTTGTTAGCTTGCCTAGCATTTGTCTTTATTTCTAGTTTATGTTGTTTTACGTTATTGTTCATGGATATAACAAAGCCTATTTCATTTCTTCTTGATCATTTTTCCCAGGGGATGTAGAGAGGCTCTGATTGCAATTGTAAATTCTTTAGTGAACAAGTCATGATTGCTATGGATTGTTCAACCACAATCATTTCAGGCCTGTGCTGGGTCAGCTCTGTGCTCTGTGCACACAGTGGAGCCTAAAAGCATAAAACAGAAGGGATTCAGGTTATTGAGTTCAGTTCCCTGATACTCCAGGCAAGAGCATCTAAAAATGGGTTTTAACAATACAGCTGGCTGGCTGCTACCACAGAGGGCAGCCCCATCTCCGCTTTTGCATCAGTGCTTGTGTTTGGCCAACCCTTTCATTAGCTCAGCTGCCAGAAAATCAGACTTTCTCCCAGAATAAAATAGGCTGTGGCAGTGCTGCTTTTCCATCCAGCTCATGATAGAGGCAGACAAGGGCCACAGCAAAAAGGGAGCAGGGCCATCCTCTTCTGCTGCGGTTTGGTGGTGAGGTCAGGCATGCCACGCTGAGGAGTTGCAGTTGGCTTTTGTGGTCAGCTCTAACTGTGCTGCAGGTGTGCCTGTCAGAAGGACAAAAAGTCAACTTCTAAGCCTCATTAGGGGCTTGGTTTAGTATTCACCACTTTAGTGGAAGCTCTCTTTGGATGCGTGCGTGGAATGGTTTCAAGTAGAATCCCATCAGCTGGGAGAGCAGATGATCCAGCTCGGCATGACAGCCAGTGACAGCGCACATCACAAATTGCTGCTGGCTCAGTTTCACTTATTTATTTACTTCACCGTTCTGTGCTGCCTGCAAAACAACTGCAAAGCCCTTCTGCCTGCTAGTTAGCTGTGGTCTTCCACCCCCATCACCGTTCAAAACTGTCTTCAGTGCTGCATCTGTGAACTTCTGCCTCGGAGGTCTCCTAGAAACTTGTTCCTGGTAAACGTGTTAGTTTGGCATATGCAGCTGTCAGATTTCTTACGGTTTATGTCGCCTGTCACATTACTACGAAAACAGTTTTCTTCTTTGCTTTCTAATTCCCAAAATGAAAAAATACTCAGTTCTTTCTGTAACCTGTAACGCTACATCCACTGTGTTTTTAAAAGCAATGGAGCCCATAACATGCTGGGGCTGTGGAATTACTTTGTTGTTTTCCCAGTGGTCTTAAAGATTTTAATATGTTGGCAAAATGCCACATATTGAAGTGACTGTGGCATTGGCATGGAAACTGGCACTTTTGTCACATTGTGTGGCAGCTGCTCATTTTGTCATGACTTGCAACCCTTTGCTCTCCTGCATTGTAGTGCTTGCGTTACTTGAGAGTTCAAGCAGAAACAGCCTCTTAAAATTACTGATGAAGTTTGCAGAGATTATGCCAATAGTCACCTGAGCAGTGGGACTGCTGCTTCGTGGCAACCAAAGACACTGTAGTTCATTAATCCTGTGTGGCCAGCTACAAGATCTACCCACCTTCTCATCCAAAGGTGGTTTGGGTTCTTTGCCCTCCTGTGGATGAAGAGAAGTTGTTAATATTGACCATTAGTTGCTTTTGGAGTGACTGCTGGGAAAATACCACTGGGAATGATATGGAGAAGTGCAGGGAAACTGGGATGCCCCATCATTGGAAGTGTTAAAGGCCAGGTTTGAGTATCCCATTCTAGTGGAAGGTGTCTCTGCCATGGCAGAGAGGTTGGAAGTAGATCAGCTTTAAGGTCCCTTCCAACCCAAACCATTCTGTAACTCTGTGATTCCTGGAACTGGCTGTTTGGCCTTGGCTGTGAAATCCCAATCCATAGAAGACTCTATACTAGTAAAACCTATTCCTATATGTTGGGCTAGAGAGCCAGGAGGTCCTGGTGTGGTTTTGCATTTTCATCTCAGCCAGCAAACTTGTTGCTGTGTTGTGTTTGCAGCAAAAAGCAGAGGTAGATGAGAGCGAAAGCAGCTGCAGCAGCCAAACCATAAGTCATTTTGCAAGAATAATGATGAGGCATTGCTGAAACAGGCACTGACCTGTTGCTGGCCTGCAAAGGATTGTACCTTTCCTCTTTGAAGCTATCCAGGTGTAATGTTTTTACCTGAAAACTTTCTAATTCTGTTGGATATCCTTAGAATACCGTGGATAGATTTACATTTACATTTCATCTCGCGGCAGGAATCTTTGCCTGGATTATAGGCATCTTCTTGAAATCACAAATTAAGGTTCCTTTAATGCTTTTTTGATTCACAGACAGCCAGAGCTAAGGCTTTTTGGGATTGTTTCAGACGTGGGTGTTTCAGATTTTACAGGCATTAGTTTGTTGTTTAGAAAACAGATGTTATGTGATAGCTCCAAATCATTGACTTCTTCTGGGTTAGGAGGGAGTATGCTGCAGACAAAGAGGACTTTTAATCCCTTTGCTCTCAATTTGTGTGTCCCATTGCCTGCCAGCTCCTTTACCTCTTTCTGGGTGGCTTAGTCATCCACATAGTCAGTGGTGTGTCTAGTTTAATGCAAGGACCTGAGGCCTGTGTTTTGGGTCTGTTATTTGAAATGGAGTTAATAGAATATGCCTTTTAAATTTTAAAAACAATTAACTTTGAAGTAGTATATTGCAGTGGTCTGCAGTACAGAAAACAAATTGGTTAGGAGCAGAGGAGTAAATAATGTGCTAGAATAAGGGGGAAAAAAAGCCCACTCAGAAGAATAAAGGAAATATTTTATGGTTTCTAGAACTCTTTTTATAATGAAATGTGACTGCTTTCCTCCCTCTCTGTGCTCAGCATACATGTGCAAATACATATTTTCCTTACATTCCAAATGTTTCTGATCAGAGCAGCTAGTTTCAGGCAGAAATGTTGTTAGGGAAATATCAGCCCTGGCAATGGCAGCTATTGAAAGATTAGAAGTGACTGAAAACAAAATCTTGTAAAAGAATTTCTAATGTAATTGTAACATAATTTGTTGCTGCTCTTGCTCGTCTATGGCATGATTAAGTAGTGAATTTGAATCAGCTTTTAAAAGAAAATGCTTAGTTTCATTCCACAGCACAATTGGCAACTAAATAAAAGTTCAGACTGGTTCCCCCCCCCAGCCCTCTTTTCACAGAGAAAGAAAAATGTACATAGAGTCTTTTGTATTTTGCAGAGAGGAAGTGTAGCACAATAGAGCGTTGGAGGAAAGCAATTCCGATAATCAGTTTTCTGTACTACTTATTACAACTGGTCAGGACTGGGGTTTAATTAAATTTTAGGGATAAAGGACAACAGTGTGTGCTAAGGATGGCGAGTCAGCTTAAACCTAGAATTTCCTGGCTTTTATCTATTTCTGGGCCAACTCAGTAGTACTTCAGTGTGTGACTTCAGCTGGAATTCACTTGTATAGAAAGTAATAACTGTCGAGGGTTTAGGGGTTTTTCAGAGTCTCTTTTGACTTCCAGAGCAGGTATTTGTTCATGAGTGGGTAATAGAAGCGTGGCACCTGGTAATGCCTCCCTTCAGTGCCAAGCTTTGGCAGCCTGTGTTGCACAAGAAGCTGGCAAGTTTTCTAGTTTGACATTATTTTACAAATTAACTTAAAATAGAATGATTTCAAGAGGAGAGTTTATTAAGAGCTGATGCTCTTTGACTCTTAAATAGTCTGTGTCATGTTCAGAGAGGATGAAAGTAACCCAGTGTGCCTTTGTGACATTTAGCATGACCTTCTGTATAATGGAGCCCAAATAACCTTTCAACAATATTTTTTTGGTATCAGAGCTGTCACAAGCACAACTTCAAAAAGCATCCGATCTTCCAAGGTGAAATGAAGAATCTACTGCATATCTTAAATATGAACTGTTGCATGATTTCCCTCCAAAGTGCCCTTGCTGTTAAAACCTGTTCTCTAGTTTTGATTTGACTTTGGTGGCTTTGGACATTCTCTGCCAGACAAGTAATTTACTTGATAAGAGTTATCATGCATTCCAGGTTTTAATGGCTGCAGGTAAATCTCTCTTGTATACGTATAGTGATTACATTCCTCCGCTGGCTCACACTGAAGCAAATTTTCTCTGTTTCTAATTTCTTCTCATAGAGCTTTTCTTGTGCTTTTCTAGAGCCATTAACATTGTTTTTCCCAGGGTGCATACAGCTGCATCAGTGATAGCTTCAGACTGCGCTCTTCCAACAGATCATTTGAATTCTTTACTTATCAGTAAAGGATCCTCACTTTGGCATAATTTTGGCCATGCTTTCTTGTCAGGCTGGCATTCTGTAGACTTTTTTAAACCAGTTTTGTGGAATTGTGTTTCTCAGGCACAGCTGGAGTATTAACAAAGTGGAAAGCAAAAAGGACTGTCTTACAGGCTGCATGGAATTTTGCTTTTGTATTCTTTAATAGTCACGAGTATCTTAGAAGCTTGAAATGCATCTTTATTAATGAACAAGCCCCACTGATTCAGCGTCTACTTTATGGTGTATGATATTTATTAGATAATAAGATATGCTAATTTTGGAGAACTCCAAAACACTGTATTGATAGATACTGATATACATTTAATTATCTGCTGTAAAAGAGGACACTGCTTCACAAGCTTTCCCTTAATACCTGGGGGAAGTGCTGTCAGCTAAACTGGCATGTTGTGTACATTCTGTGCTGTACATAGGTATCACTGTAGTTTTTCAGCAATGATATGAGAAATTAAAGAAGAAGCCAACAACATGATAAATCAGTATACAGCAACTTTGATCTTTTGTGTCTTACCTGCTTTTTAACCTGTATTGTAAGTTACATTTGTGGTCCTACATGGTGTGGGTTGGGATATCTGAACTTTGAAAAGGTTTTCATTGTAAATTAGTTAATTTTAATGTAGAATTAATTTTCATTGACTGCATTCTAACCCACTTTGAAGACGGAGGTGCCTATGACTTTTGCTGACGCATCCTTAAAGTGAACACTGCTTCATAGTCCAGAATTGTATAAGCATTGCTAACAAGCCTAATTTATTAAGGCTGTAAATATCTGGATTGGTATTTGTGACACCGTGTTGTTAGGGCGGATTCCTTCAATGGATTTATTCTACGTCTAAGGCATATGCTGCTTTTACACAGATGTTCACGTTTGGTATATTCAGGCTGCTTATTCCCACTTACTTTCGTGAATCATTTGAGAAGGGAGGATGGAAAACAGTGACAATTTGATCAAATGCACTCCCAGAAACACATTAATAAACACTTCCCTCACGCCCCCAAAAGCATGAATTAACAATAAACCCGAGGTGAGAATATGAAATTGATACCTGCTACCCATTTTTCCCCATGTGTTTGTGCTGTTAATGCAACAGGGATGGCTGTTGAGTAATTTTGCTCTATGATGGGTTATGGATTGCTTTTACAGAGACCAATTTTCTACTTTGGCCAACAAAAAGCTCTAGTATTTTATTTTTTATTTATTCTAATAGCTGAAAAATTATTTCACCGAGTCTTGCTTATCATATAACAATAAAGCTTTAGGGCAATTGACCTGCTGACCTTAATTCCCAGGAAACTGTCACATTTCTCCTTTATTCCTTTGTTCGGCCTAACAATGTGACCCAAAATACTATGGAGCTTTCAAGTTTCTCAGCGTTGTAAGGTCAAACTGTGGTCGCCATAGCTACAGTTCAGCTCCGTGGGTCAGAGGGCAAATAGATTAATGATGTCAGACACATCTTTAAATGGTTCTTACACTGCTTCGCCATGCGGTAAGCAGCTGAGCATATTTGGTATGACAAAGGCCTTCTTAAGTCTTGCTAATAGGAGGATCTGTGGAGACATCTGATGGAAAGGTTCTTTCCGCTGCGCGCCAGCATTCCATATCAAGCGGTGGTGGGCATCGGCGGCGGGCTGCTTCACTTCACACTGTCAGAAGAATATTGCAGAGTGGATAAATAGCCCCTGCTCTCCTGCACTTTTCTTTCTGGGCGTCCAATTCCTTTGTTCAGGATTCAGTCCAGTGGTTAAAAGCCTCAGAGAGGATGTAAAATAGTAAGCTGGAAGAATATATTAGCATTCTTGATGAAAGACGTGCTCTCTCCTTCACAGCGGTGAGGTGAGGCACAAGCCAAGAGTAATGTAGTTTATGTGTCTGCTTTCTGTTAGTTATTCATAAAAGACCTTCTTCATACATGTAGTAGTTACACGTATATTAAAAACATACCCACGTATATTAAAAACATACCAAGGCTCTTCCTCTGGGTAATGAGACTTTTTAAATTAAAAAAGGAAATATGGCTAACTTGATGAATTGTATGTGTTCCTTGTGGGATAGGCCTTGGTGATTTGGTCTAATGTGGTGCATTTGTATCAGAATTCAACAGGACTGAGCATATGATCATTTTAATTTACAAGCAAAAAGCCTTTTCCTTTATAAGCTCTTATTACTCGCACACCTGCACAAGTGTGCTTTTGCAGAGAATGATGCATGTTGCACAGAAATGAGAAGCTGTGGATGACGTTAAGTCATGGCTAGGTTACTACTTAAATAACCTATAAAGAAAAGAACACCCCAAAACCAAGCAAAGTCCTTTCATGTGCGCTGTATCCAAATATCTCCAGCAACTCCCTGATTGTGCAATGCTTGTCTCTGTGAACCATGAATTTATTCGTGGATTGGAAATCCAGCTATAAGCATGTGTAAGTCACCAAAATGGGCGAAAGGAGTAAAAAAGTTTTATCATGAAGTATGTAAGCCAAATCAATATTTTTCATTACATATATATTCTACCCTCATCAAAATGCATTATCGATTCATCGTCGGTATAGCTGACAGCAGGAAAGTAGGAACTGTTGATATAAAACTAATTTAGTTGAAGAGTGGGGTCAGACCCTCCCCTTGACTGCGTGTGCTGATGCTGGTGGATGGAAGACTAATGCTGGGCCTGAGAGGGCCTGGATTACCTGGAGCTGTTTCACAGCCTTCTCTTGTGATTGGCAGAACTGTGTACTATTTCCTTTCAATCCACTGGAATTAAGCGTACCAGAAGAATCTGGAAACCTGGCGATCAGCAAAGTAAGTGCTGATCTCTCCAGGCTTATTCTATTGTGTCGTATTAGGGGAGTAACAAACAAAATACGCATTTTCTTTAAAATTAGTCATTAATACATTATTTGTACCTCTGAAAGGTGTATTGTTAACTTTCTGGGTAGTTTTTCTAACCGTGTTTTATCTTTATATTTGATGTTTAACAGATTCTGTTCCTTTCAGTCTGAAGTTCCATGAATGTAAAATTGCCTTTATTCTAATACTGGTAAAGAATAGACCACTCTAATCAGGTTTAAATATTTTCTTCTTGTTGCTGTAAGGGGCAAGAAATGGTAGTACTTTTCAGCCTCTTTCTTTATAGCTCTCTCACTGGCTTGGCCAAGGGCAGTTTCCTGTTCTTCCATAGAACACTAACATAGTACTTGAGAGGTAAGTGCTGTCCCTCATTTCTTGTGTTCACAGTGCCCTGCTGCCCCAGCCCAAGTTGTTTCAGTGATACTGTCACATCTTCCCCTGTGAAAGCATTCTGGTTTATCACCTATTTTCTTTCATCTGAAGTTACCTTTGATGCCTTCAATTCTTCTGTTGTATAAATTCTTGCAATCTTAATAGTGTTTCGGAGACTTTCATAACAGCGAATACCAGGTTGGAAGGGACCTCAAGGATCATCTGGTCCAACCTTTCTAGGCAAAGCATGACCTGGACAGATGTCCCAGTGGGAGAGGTTATCTCAGTGCAGTAGACCAGGGACAGCACTGCCAACACAGAAAACCAATCTGCATCAATAGTAAACGGTTGATAACAAATTGTTGTTCTTCCCTGTGAGGGTGCTGAGGCGCTGGCACAGGGTGCCCAGAGAAGCTGTGGCTGCCCCATCTCTGGCAGTATTCAAGGCCAGACTGGATGGGGCTTGGAGCAGTCTGGTCTAGTGGAAGGTGTCACTGCCTGTGGCAGGGGTTGGAACTGGATGAGCTTAAAGTGCTTTCCAGCCCAAACCAGTCTGTGATTCTGTAATAGAACCTTAAATACTAAATGAGTGAGACACTGCTGGTCCTTGTACCAGTGCTGTCCTGGGACAGGGAGAATTGTTTTCAGTGCTGACCTTTTAATGCAAAGGTATTCTCTTGCAAGATGAAGACGAAGCAGCAGCTGCAAACTCTTGCACTTGTTGCCCTGCAGCTCTGTGTACCTTTCAGTGCTTTATCCATAAAATGGCTCAACTAAGGTATTTATTTCATAACGTGGCAAGTACTGAGCTCACAGCTCAGTGTCCTCTGGGAGCTGTAAAATACTGTTGCTGACGTTTGATTCAGCTGTGAGCATCTGATGATCAGTAATGAGGCTATTCTTAATGGTCATTATTTTGAATCAATTTTATGTGATTGACAGAATCACGTAATTAGAAGGAAAAAACCCCAAACCACCCAAAATTTAAGCACTAGCTGCTACCGTAATGTGCCTGTGATGTGGGAAAATATAAGCGCTGCATTCTTTTGTATATGGATTGATTTAGACATTGAGAATGTAACCTGAGATCCCTTGAGTTCTAGATTTCTTAATGTATGTGCTGCACTGGATAGCCCATTAATATTGTTCAGAACTGTGTCTAAGCTTGTATTACTGTTTCGTAACACTGGAAAAGAAAAAGGCAAGATATGGTTTCCATGTCCCAGTGAAGAAGAGAATATTAAAGGGGTTTACATCTCCTCAATTGATCAGCAGTGATTCTCCGCCGGAGGCTGACTGCTGGGGTATAATAAAAGAATTGCAAACCTGATAAGCACTGTAAGAGATGAAAATGTATCGGGGATCTCTGGCTACAACTTTGTGTGCCATATGCTTCCAAGAAAAAACTCTGAAGTCAATTTGCTAACTTAATAGTGACTTTGTTTGCTAGAATTTAATTCCTGTGTTTTGACACACGTTGTAACCACATTTTCTGATGGATTCTTTGTCTTCATTAAATACCCATATCCTTCACTGGCTTCAGCCACCACATGAGAAATGGCAGTGAGGCCCTTTGCAAAACCTTCATGTGAAGCAACTCCCTTTGTGCTGCTCCAGAGATCCCTTGCAATGACTGACAGCACAGTGTGCTTTCCCTTACCAGCTCTCCCCTGCCTCCAACAAAATCATGGTCTTTTCTTTTGCGGCTACTTTTATTATAGCCCCATGAAGCCACTGGTTTTTTATGTTCTCAATCCTTGCCCCATCAGTAGTCCCACTTTCTGAGCTCTCATTTACAGTGAAACTCAAGGTACTGTTACTGGCTCATGTCTTCCCCTATCTGAAAATAATTCTTCTTCCTTATGGTCTCTAGGACAGCCTGTGCTAGTCAGTTCAAAGGTCTGGTTTCTCTCAGGGAAAGACTTGATAGGGATGGAAATTTCCACAATCCTTTCCTGAAGTTAATAGAAGAGCTCTGATTTATGGGAGATGAAATTCTTCTAGTTTTAAGTTTTACAGTTTGTGAGGTCGTTTGTGTCCAGGGTATTATTAGATTCAGTATCCATTTTCCTAATAAAATCCTTGGGTAGGAGGAGGCTTAATGCAAAGATTCAGAAAGGGAACTGTTAAAAAAACCACTGAATAATATAATTATTTTTCAGGGATAATTTGTTTTATATTAATCTTAGTGTGCAAAATGGAATTGCTCAAGCACAACTTCCAGTGAATTTTAGGCTACTTCTGAAGACCAATTTTAATGTGTTGTAATTAAGTAACTTCTGATATCTCCGTGTTATCAAATACTGTGATTTTCTCTCTTTTCTTGCCACAGTGAAGCCAAGTATCCCTGATTCTTATGTAACAAACTGCTGCTGTCCTCATCCCTGCACAAAAATCAACCCGTTGAGCTCAAGTTTTCATGATTTGTGAGTCTCAGAAAGTTTATTTGGGAAACTTGAAATGAAGACTTTTCAATGTGAAGCCCATTATAGTTGCCTTGGACTTTAAAAGTGGCACAGAAATAGATGTTCCCCAGTGATTTCCACCCAGATCAGGCTTGTACCATGTGAGGGGTGGGTACGTGGGTGATTTCATGCAGCGACTTTGAAGTTGTTTAGCAGTTGAAGACAAATGTGAATTAAATGATGGGGAGGAAACTTGTAGTAGGCAAATGTCCTGCCATGCTGCTTTTTTATTATGGAGTTTAAAAAAACCCTTGAGTGTCGTGTCTGTTCTGATTGTCTGCCATTATAAATGGTGTCTGGCAGAGTGGATGTAATTTGTGTACAAAAATGAAACAAGCGCTTAGGGGTAGAGAGTACTGCAGCTTTTGTAATATAAACACCAGGATAATGCAGGCTGCTTGTTGAGACTCTCCTCTTTCTGTATTAAATCTCATCATTTACTGTGCAGCACTGCTTAGGTAAAGTTTCATTTTAATTCCATTCCTAACTAACATCTTCAGTTTTTGTCAAGCGCCTGAGATTTGGTTTTGGTCAAGAACTCTTTTGAAGTGCCCGGGAGTACTACTTGCAGCTGCATAAATGGTTTGGCACTGTAATTATGATCCCATTTCTCAAAGGTATACAAGGGGAGAAAGAAAAGAGGGCTTCCCCTCATCTTGCTTACATCCAAGAATGGCAAAACCAAATCAGAGACTATAAAAATAATAGTAAGAGATTCAGAGGCAGGAGCTGGCAGGGAGCTGCGGTAGGTACATTTCTTTGCCGATATTTAGAGCGGAAACTAAATAGCGTGACATCCTTACTATTAAAAAACCAGTATTTAAAAAGTCAAATTTAGAAGCAGAGTAAGGGAGAGGGGAGCATTTCTGCCTTGATAGAACAGGAGATAGGGCAATCATCTTGGAGAAGGCTTGAAAATCAAAATGCATAAACAAAGTTCAATTTAGTTGCGCATGTGTATCCTTTCAGCTGTTAGACCAAATTATTCTGATTGTTCCTCATCAGATTTTAGTCCTTCTGTTCTCTGCTGTTTATATTAACTTCCATTAAGCTACATGTTTTGAGTGAAAGTTTAAAATGGGCTATGAAAATTGCTTTCATCACTTCTCAATTTGAAAATAAGCATCAACCCTGGATTATTCTGTTCCTATAAGAGATTAGTTTTAATCAATAACGTATTGATAACATACAATAACGTAACCCAGAATGACTGCATCCTTTTAAATGGAGGTTTAAAAGTTTAATATTTTATTTTGGTCAGGGATTTTAGTAGATTTGCAGCACACAAAGCAAGAGTTGTGTTTATTGAATGCTAGAAATTAGCTATTTAGGAGTTTTTGCCTTTGCAGTTGAGATACATTGTTGCACTCATTGTAATGCACTTACAACAGTAAATCTATAAATTGAATAGCCTGAACTTGCTGCTTCTGTGTACGGGTTAGCTCCAAGTTGGAGTACATTTTCCCTTCCTTCAAAATCATCTGTGATGAATATAGTCTAAGGATCTGAGAGTGTGTATATATATATATATATGTATGCATATATTGTAAGTGTTGTTGTTCGCTGAATAATTCATGTGAGAGCTGCTCATTAAGCTTGGTTAGTAATGTACCTTTGAAAGGTATTACCATCAATACCTGACATGACTTTGATTTCCACTAATGATATGTAACCAGGAAGACTGCTTAATCTGTCACTGAGTATAAATCACTGTGTTTGGGTGGTCAAGGAGACCACTGTATTTGGCAGTTTGGGAATGTAAATCCGTAATCTATCACTGGAAAACTGGATTTGTAAGTGCTGCTTTATATGTTCTGTTGTAGGCCTTTGTTTATAACATATTTGATGGGTTTGGAGCTAGTAAGAGGTGAAACTGAGCAGAAAAGCATTTATTTAATGCTAAAATCCCAGCACATAATGCTCATTTGAATAAAGAGAACTAAAATGTAGCGCAACAAAAGGTGAATCAACTATAAATGAGCTATGAGCTACTAACCAGCTGTTACATTCCATTTTAGAAGCAAAACAAATTAATGCAAAGGAAAAAAAAACAACCCAAGGAGAACAGAGAAAGAGTTTTTGAAGCAAAACACAAATAAACACAGAGTACCAGGAAGGGAGCAGGAGGCCGGCTCTGGCACAACCACAGGCAAGGATGCCACTGTTGTTTCATAGCGGTTTGTCCTTATGCAGCAAAGGGTACGTGGTGTATTTATTCTGTCCTCATTTCCCAGCTGAAGAAGCAAAGAGGTTTTACCCAACACACTTGGCATGGAGCTGAGATTAGAATATAATTTGATCAGCTTTAGCAAGAAGGAAGCACAGGCAATTAGAAAGTGATGAAGGGCCTGTCAATACATCTATAGAAGGCTTTGCTGGGTGCAGAAATTATTCTGTGTAGTAAGTGACATGTTGGGGTGACAAAATAGCACCAACTTTGTAAGAAACTAGTTCAGTTTATGAAATGATGGCAGTTATCTTCACAACAGCCTCCCAGGCTGATCCCTTTGGAAGGAAGCAAAGGGAACAGAGGGGATTACGATTTCAAGTTTTATGAACAGTGAAGGAAACAGCCTTAATGTTTTTATCTAGTAAAAACTCTCTTTACTTTCCAACTTAATCTAACAGCTTTTGGGAAGGAAAAACCAAGAAGCCAGAGGATAATGGAGCTATGAGCAGTAAGTGAGATCAGCTTGAAATAATTAAGCATTGCTGGAAAAAATACTTTTGGAGATTATTACAAGAGTTTTGCACAAAGGACATGGGACAGCTGAAATAAACCCAAGCCTTTTGTATGTATCACAGGAAATAAAGCATCCTGCAAAATAAATCACTGTTAAGTATTGTTTGACAGTCCGCAACGTATTGAAAACTGGTTAAAGAACCATGAGCAGACTTGTTCAGAACAGTGCAAGCAGTTGCTGAATCGATTGGCCATTTGCATTAAATGGAGATTTATCAGTATATGTGTTGTTTCATTGCATCAGGCTGAAATGATGGATGAGAAAGTTAACTTGTGGACTTTGAAAATAATACTTTGACAATGTCAAAAAGTGCTGATGTATAAAAAAGAGAAAGAAAGAAGAAATTATTTTCCTTTGTGGAAAATGTTTTGTGCATCCAGGGAAAAAAAAAGTGCCCTGGTAAATAAAAACTAGGGCAGTGAGTAGTTATGGTGAGAAGAGACTTAGTAAATGGTAAAACTGATGGAAGTAACTTCACAACTGGGCTGCTCTGTGAAGAGTTAAAAGTTGTGGTTTTCCCCCTAGTAGCAATTAAAAGTCAGATAGATGCTCATTATACAAACCAGCAGCCACTTGCCATCCTCAGGTGGGCTGCTGAAACGCATGTAGGAGTTGGCCTCCCTAATCAGCCCAGACCTCTGTAGCATCATCCTATCTCTCAAACTCAGAACACCAGGAAATTCAGCCATAGCCCCAAGATCTGCTGTGACATCATGTCTTTTCTCCCATCTCCTTGATAAGGAAGGTTGTATATGAAAGGAAAATTGGTATTTGAAGCCCTCTTGGGAAAAGAGCTTCAATTTCTGAATCTTTCCAGCTCTTGAATCTTTACATCAAGTTGAAAACCGATGTTCTTGTGTCAGGAACTAAATGTAAGCTAGTATGAATTTTTCTCTAGAAGTGAGGGTGAAGGATGTCAGACACGGATAAAGAAGCATTGAACAGAAGCTAAAAGGCAAACCAACAATGCAATATCTTAACTGGATCCTATAAAAACATTTATTCAGTATTGTAGTTACCCTTTTATCGTTGTTTTACAGTTTGTAAGGCATTATAGAGAAATCGTTTAAATTCTGTTTGCTTTGAAATGAGCTAATGCAGGGTACCAGAATTTCTGGTTTGTGTCTTGCATTATTGTTTCACTCTATTAAAATCCTCTCTAAGTTCTTTAACCAGCACAGATCTGTTGATAATTGAAATCTAAGAATCAGCTCTCTAAACAGTATAAAGGACAGATAGATATTTGTTTCTCCTATGCTAAAGTAAATATTGCTGAAGTGTGTTGTGTGCAGCAGAAAAGCTGAAGTGAAAAGTATGTTTCTGATTTTTAGATTCCCTTCTTTTGGTGTGTAGGGATATTTTGGGTGACATGATTTAGTGTGAGGTGTCCCTGCCCATGGCAGGGGGGTTGGAACTGGATGATCTTAAGGTCTTTTCCAGCCCTAACTATTCTATGATTCTATGATTTAGCAGTGTGCAGCAGCTGAGATCGTGAGGCTCTAGACACGGAAGCAAAGCCTGAACAGGAGTTCCTTGGTTCTCACACCTTTCTGATTTGAAGTGAAATTGCCTGTCCCAAAGAACTGCAAATTAATAGGCCACATTTCTTTAATAAAAGTGAACTGATTTTTTAAATTGACTAATCTATGCTTATCTCGTATCACATTCTTGATAAAGTTAATACTGAGTTTAAAAGGCTTTTAAAAATGGAGTAACTTTTATCCTCTTTTGTGAAGCTGCGTTCAGACCTGCCTTCTGTGAGGTTCCTGAAGTCCTTGAAGACTGGGCAGGTTGACCCCAGGGAGGAGACTTAGGTGAGACATTAGGAAGAAATTCTTCCCTGTGAGGGTGGTGAGGCGCTGGCACAGGGTGCCCAGAGAAGCTGTGGCTGC
>WYDI02024511.1:113203-174907 GCA_009867235.2 Psittacus erithacus | reverse complement strand
GGGGCTTGGAGCAAGCTGCTCCAGTGGAAGGTGTCCCTGCCCATGGCAGGGGTTGGAGCTGGAGGAGCTTTAAGGTCTTTTCCAACACAAACCAGGCTGGGGTTCTATGATTTAATGACAAGCCCCAGGGGAGTTGTGGTGGAGCAGTGGCCATGCTGGCAGGGCTGGTGGAGAGGCCGGTGACATGGGGGGCATTGTGGGCACAGATGGGTGGCCGGCCCCTTGGCCATGTGAGGCTGGTGTTATGGAGGCAGCTGGGTGATCCCTGCCATGGGTGATCCCTGGCGTGGGCTGCTCTGCCACTCGGGCACAGTGAGGCATGCTCACACTGTGCCAAGCAGCAGGATGGACTCCAGCACCATTAACTGAGCTGGGTGCTGCAGCTGCCTGCATGGGGTCTGTGCCCGCTGGACTGCAGCAGGATGGCTCCAAGGGTGCCCAAAGGCTAGGGAGAAATAAATCCTCCCTCCACCTCCACTTGGCCTTTGGAAAGGCTGGTATTGATCTGAGGTTTCGTGAGGAGTGATCATCCCTAAGGGGCACTTTGTTGCTGCGGCTGCAGCCGCACTGGAGAGTGGCCATGGCTGCAGAGCAGCTCGTGGCTTTGGGCTTTGCTGGGAGGAGCCACTTGTGACCTGTTTTTCTGGAGCCGCTGGTACGTTTGCCAGGTGCTCCCAGTCCACAGTGGGCAGCGGAGGCTGATGCTCGGTGCCACACTTGGGTTATTGGACCCGGCTGTGGGAGCTTGGACTTCACTAAGCCCGTGGTGTTTGGGGCTGTGGCTGCCAGGCTGTGTCACAGTGAGGTGGTGCAGTGCATTCACTGGGTATTCGGGAGGCTCCTGATGGTCTGAGGTCTTCTGACCTGGAGCCTTGGTCAAAAGGCTGAGGTCTTGTGGAGAAGGAGTATCTGGCTGCTGAGTACAGCCCTTTTCTGCTGGGGAGGGGATGCAACCCCCAGCCCAGCCTGACAGGGCAGCAGCCAGCAAATGCTCCCTCGTCTGGGGTGTGCAGGGCAGAGCCAGGGCTGACAGCATCTGTCCGGGCTGGCAATATCGTGAGTCAGGGTGTCACCATGCTGTGCCAGCAGAGATGGCTGGGAGCGGCTGTGCCCAGGCACTGGATGTCACTGTGGGGAGAAATGAGCTCTTTCTGGGAGGATGAGCTGGGCAGGGTGCTGAGTGCTGGTCCCTGTGGACCCACTCAGTAGCTGTGCCCGGGTGCTGGCTGCTCTCTGTTGCTCCAGTTTCTCACTGTGATGCACAGCCAAGGCAGCACACGGAGGGACACTAAGCCTGTTACATCAGCCCTGTGCTCGTAATCCCATCACAAACATTACCAAGTTACTCTGACACGATCCACTTTCCTTAAACCTGTGTTGATCAGCATTAATTATATTACCCTCTTAATTATTTGCTACCACAATCCCATGTCATCTGCCCCAGTATCTTGCAGGATTGATACCAGTGGCAGGACAGACCCACTCCGGTTGTTCACCCATGCTGCCTGTCTGGGTGTTTTTGCGCATTCATGACAGGCTGGGAATGCCCCATCCCTCACCCGCTGGATGCCAGTGGCCCTGGTGCTCAGTGATGCTGGAGTGGGGAGAGGTGGTGCTCTGTCCCTTTGGGCTGTGGGGCAGGAGGTGCTGTGCTGGGTGTGGGTGACTGTCCAGCACCTCCTCATGCCAGCCTCTGCCTCTTCACAGAGAACCTCTGGAGCTCATACCTGACCAAGGGTGTGATTGTGGAGAAGCGGGGGCTGCCCTCTGTGAGCACCCCTGACACACTGGTGGACATGGACCAGCCCTACGTCTTCAGCGACATGACCTCTTACTTCACGCTGCTTGTTGGCATCTACTTCCCCTCGGTCACAGGTGGGAGCCGTGGTCATGCCAAGGGTCACTGGTTGGCGCATGTGCAGTGGTGTGCCCTAGCACAGCCCAATGTGCACTGCCTTGTGCTGAGTGCGGGGATGGATGGGGGGATGGATGTGAGGGTGGGTGCAGGGATGGATGCATGGATGGATATGGGGTTGGGTGTGGGGATGGATGTGAGGATGGATGCTGGGATGGATATGGGGTTGGGTGTGGGGATGGATGTGAGGATGGATGTGGGGATGGATGCATGGATGGATATGGGGTTGGGTGCGGGGATGGATGTGAGGATGGATGCAGGGATGGATGTGAGGATGGATGTGAGGATGGATGCAGAGATGAATGCGGGGATGGATCGCAGCCTGCACCTCCCGCGCACCCACCCGCGCTCCAGATCTGACGGAGCCGCTCGGCGCTGACGTCCCAGCGCTTGGATATTTATAGCTCCCGGGGGCGGAGGAGCCCCCCCCGGCCCAGTCCCGCTGCGGAGCCGCCGCGGTGTCACCGGCGGGTCCCACTTCGTTAGTGCCGGAGCCGGGGTCCTCCCAGGGCTGTCCCGGGCAGGGCGATCGATGGCCGAGTCCGGCTCTGCGGGGTGGGGGGGAGGGTGGGGTGGGGTTGGAGGGACGCCGGACGGACCCTGCGGCGCCTCTCGGCACACGGACCCTGCCGGCATCCCGCCCGCGCCTGCGGCCGCAGGTCCCAGTGTTTGTGTGGGGCTGGGGCCGTCCCCTCGGTGACGCTGGCGGAGCTGCAGGCGGCTGCAGGGCTGTGGGGTGGCTTCCCCGGCCAATGCCCAAGGGGGACGCGGGTCGCCCCTCTGGCTGTGCAGGACCTGCTGTTCCCAGCCATCTCCCAGCTGTATCCCAACCTGATCTCCTGCCTTCCCAGTGCAGCGCCTGGGCTGGACCCTGTCACTGCTGCAGCCACCATCACTGATTGAGCTAATTAAGGGCTAATGAGACAAGTCACTTAAAAGCATTTTGAACTAGTCCTTGAGTGGCCTCAGACTGTGGCTTGGGGAGGGGAAGTGCTGAAGGGCACAGAGAAGGGTAGACTGGGGACCCCGAGTCATGGCAGTGCAGCTCCACTGCCAGGTCTGTGCCAGCTGCCTGTCCTGGCACACTGCAGAGCCAGTGCCCTGCAGCACCCAGGGCTCACACTGTTCTTGGCATGAGCCGTGCTGCTGGGGGCTGCACTGGGCACCATCCGCTCTCATCCCAGGTATCATGGCTGGGTCCAACCGCTCCGGAGATCTGCGGGACGCCCAGAAGTCCATCCCCACAGGCACCATCCTGGCCATCGCCACCACCTCTGCTGTCTGTATCCTTCAGGGCTCACCTAAGCCTGGACCATGGGCTGGGGCTGTGTGGGTTTGCTGTTTAGGGACCCGCTTGGGTGCTCCACTGGGCTGGGAGAGGGGTCCCGGCGCCCCATTGATGGTGGTGATTCATGGGGGCACTCCGCAGCCTCCTGGCTCTCCTTGACCAGCTGGCAGATATCAGCTCCGTTGTCCTTTTTGGGGCGTGCATCGAGGGGGTCGTCCTGCGTGACAAGTGAGTGTCCCATGGCCCTGCAGGGCTGGGGGGAGCCTTGCAGAACCCGGGAATGGACTGGGGCAGGAGTGGCCCTGATGGGAGGTGGGGACATTGGTGAGGGGCTGCATCTGGGACACACTGGGCAGAAGAAGTGGCACTTGGAGGGTCTGCGGGGTCTGGGGTGAGAGCACAGGTGGTTAAGGGGGACTCTTGGGGGAGACCCGAACTTGTAACAGGTGTTAAGGGCTTGTTTGTGCCCTGTCTTGTCATGCGTGTCCCCCCCTGATGTTTTGCTGCGCATCCGCAGCCTTCCTCCCACTCCCACGCTGCCGGCAGCACTCATTTGTCAACAGGCAGATCTGGGGCAGCCCAGCGCGCTGCCACCGCAGGTGACACTTCTGGGTCGCCAGCACCAGCACAACTGGGATCCAACCACACGCAGCCTTAGCGGCTTCCTCCTGGCACAGGGAATAGGGGAGCCCCCATCCCCTGCCTCCCCTTGTCCTCTGCCACTGGTGCCAGGGTGGGGACAGACCCCCAGTACTTGAGACCCCACTCCTGTGCTTGCCCCCAGGGGATTGGGGGCCATCACCAGCCAGGGCAGGGCCCTTCCCTGGTCCTGTCCGGTCCCCCCATGGTGGTGTCTGTCCGTGTCTAACCCGCCTGTGGGGCTGAGTTGCGCCCCTGTGGCATTCATGGGGCTCAGCCGTAGGATGGAGCCACTGGTGATGCTGGTGCCCCACAGGTTTGGTGAAGCTGTGAATGGGAACCTGGTGGTTGGCACCCTGGCATGGCCGTCCCCATGGGTCATTGTCATCGGCTCCTTCTTCTCCACGTGTGGGGCCGGGCTGCAGAGCCTCACGGGAGCCCCCCGCCTCCTGCAAGCCATCTCCAGGGATGGGATCGTCCCCTTCCTCAGGGTAAGTGTCCCCCGAGCCCAGCCAGCCCCAAGCACCCACCATGGCCGTGGTTCCCCCAGCACAGGAGCCTGGTGGGCGCCCGCGCTGCCTCCCCTCATCCCGCGGGTACCGGCGGTGGGCGGCCGCAGTGGGCTTCGGTGTCGGTGTGACGTGTGGGAAAGGGCAACCCCCCCCCCCGCTGCCGTGCCGCTTCGTATTTGTGTGCTCTCTGAAGACATGTTCTCACAACCTCATCTCTCCAAACCCAACCCGACAGCTCCCCCCAGGGAACAACGGGCTAATTTTATCCTCCCTTCCTCTCGCTCGCTCGCGCTGCCTGCAGCCTCTAATGCATCCAGACACGCACCCCTGTCGCCTGCCTTGCACTGGGCCCCCCCTGCTCCCACAGCCGCAGCGTGTCCGTCCCAGGCAGGGGGTGCCTGACTCCACACGGATTGAGCTGGGGCTCATCCCTTGGTGGGGTGCCGGGAGCACAGAGGCCGCTCTGGGTGCGGGGTCTTTCAGGAACGGGGCTGTACCAGCAGTGGGAGCCAGTCCTGCCAGCCCTGGGACCGCTGAACTGGTAGGACCTGGCATAGAGTCATAGAATGGTTTGGGTTGGAAAGGACCTTAAGATACCCAGTTCCAACCCCCTGCTATGGGCAGGGATGCCTCACATTAGGCCATGTCGCCCAAGGCTCTGTCCTACCTGGCCTTGAACACTGCCAGAGATGAGGCATCCCACTGGCTTCGGATGTGTCAGCTCTCATGTGACTCCTGGCCCCTGCTTCTGCCAGGGTTGGGTGCACGGGGGGGTCTGACGCGTCCCCTCCCCACCTGCTCCCAGGTCTTCGGCCACGGCAAAGCCAATGGGGAGCCGACATGGGCACTGCTGCTCACAGCCTGCATCTGCGAGATCGGGATCCTGATCGCCTCCCTGGACGAGGTGGCTCCCATCCTCTCCATGTAGGCAGCATGCTCTGTCCACACACACCTTTGCGAGCGGCGGATGGGCCCATATCCCCTCACCCAGGCCAGGCGGGTGGCACATGTGGGTCTCAGCTCCTCAGGGGGTTTTGTCCCCACTGCTCCAGCCCCTTCCCAGGAAGAAGGGAACCCCTCAGGGACCCCAGAGCCCCTCCTTGACTGATGTTGGGGTCTGGTTGCTCTGTGTCCCCCAGCTCCCTTGTCCATTGGAGGGGCCTACTCTAGGATCGGCCACATGGGGCTGGGAGGTGCAGCGGGGTCTGGCTGTGCCCCTGAAGCTCCCAGCTCAGCCTTATGCTCTCTCCTGCAGGTTTTTCCTCATGTGCTACATGTTTGTCAACCTGGCATGTGCAGTGCAGACGCTGCTGCGGACGCCCAACTGGCGGCCCCGGTTCCGCTACTACCACTGGTGAGCAGGGATGGGATGGGACAGGAATGAATGGATGTCCTGCTGCACCATGTCACCCCGTACCACCCCGGTCACTGCTGCGGGCCGGGGCACGCTGACAGCGCGTCGCTCTCTGCAGGACCCTGTCATTCCTGGGCATGAGCCTCTGCCTGGCGCTGATGTTCATCTGCTCCTGGTACTATGCCCTGGTCGCCATGCTCATCGCCGGCCTCATCTACAAATACATCGAGTACCGCGGGTAAGGGTGGCTGGGGTGCCACAGACCCTGCCCAGCACTGACAGATGCCCTGGGCTGCTCATCCTGGGGTGCTCCGGGGTGCCAGGGTGGTGATCCGTGGCCGGAGCATCCCTTATGCGCTGCCGGTTCCCACAGGGCGGAGAAGGAGTGGGGCGATGGGATCCGGGGGCTGTCCCTGAGTGCGGCCCGCTATGCCCTGCTGCGGCTGGAGGAGGGACCCCCACACACCAAGAACTGGAGGTGAGGTTGGGGTGCTGTGGGGACCAGGGAGACTGGGGCTGGCTGGGACATGGGCACTGACTGCGGAACCATCCCTCCAGGCCGCAGCTGCTGGTCCTGGTCCGTGGAGATCAGGAGCAGAACGTGGTGCACCCGCAGCTCCTCTCCTTCACGTCGCAGCTCAAGGCTGGCAAGGGCCTCACCATCGTGGCCTCTGTGCTGGAAGGGACCTTCCTGGACAACCACCCACAGGCTCAGAGGGCAGAGGAGGTGAGAGCTGCCCACACCAGGGCTGCTGCCATCCCAGGACTGTTGCTGCCCCACAGCCAGGGCTGGTGGACCTGCCTGGCCGGGAGAGCACTGGGGTGGCACCAGGCTGAGCCCAAAGACTCGATGTGTTGCCTGTGCTTGGGGCACCATGGGGACCTCTGTACCCATGCCCCCTTTCTCAGATTCTAGAGACAGTAGCACCAGGCAGGCAGTGGTCCCAATCTCAGCCAGCTGCAGCAGGGCTTAGCATGGCACAGTGCATGGCACATGGCCTGGCACATAGCATGTGGCACGGCACATGGTGCACTGCACATTGTACATGGCACACAGCATAGCACAGCCCGGCAAGGTGCTGCTGTTCTGAGCAGCCCCTCCACTGTTCTGCAGCTGCCACGGCCACCAGAGCCCTGACCCTCCCCACAGCCCCATGGCCCCTCAGCTCCATGGCTTCAGTGCCAGGGTGGGACTCAGCTCCTTTCCCCGCTGGAGCAAAGCCATCCCCACCCCCAGCCCAGCGGCTCATTAACGAGATTAAGCCCTCGGAAGCAAACACTTTCTCTCCCATGCAGACATGTTATAATTTCTCTGAGTAAATACCTCTAATTGCTGCTCCGCCGCCCGGCAGAGCCCTGGCACGGGGACACCCCCTGCTCGGCACGGCGCAGCCATGCGTCAGCGCCACTCACCATTGGGACTCCCCCCTCCCAGCCCGGAGCCGCCAGCCTGCCCCAGAGCACGGAGACCCTGCACCCCACAGGGACCTGCAGCACGCACCCTGCACCCGCATTTCGTACCCCACACCCTGCACCCACAGGCTGCGGTGCCACAGCTGGGGCTGGTGGTTGATACCCGCACCAGGTGCCCATCGCCTGTCCCCCTGGTCTCTGACCTCCCTCTCCCCCGCCAGTCCATCCGCCGCCTGATGGAAGCGGAGAAGGTGAAGGGCTTCTGCCAGGTCGTGATCTCCTCCAACCTGCGGGATGGGATGTCCCACCTCATCCAGTCCAGCGGGCTGGGGGGGCTGCAGCACAACACGGTGCTGGTGGGGTGGCCCCGCAGCTGGCGCCAGAAGGAGGACCACCAGACCTGGAGGAACTTCATCGGTAGGTGCCACAGAGGGTGGGTGCTGCCTCTGCAGGTGAGGCTGTGATCCACCGCCGCTGACGTGGCCCTTCCCCTCCAGAGCTGGTGCGAGAGACCACGGCCGGGCACCTGGCCCTGCTGGTGGCCAAGAACGTCGCCATGTTCCCGGGCAACCAGGAGCGGTTCTCCGAGGGCCACATCGACGTCTGGTGGATTGTGCATGATGGGGGGATGCTCATGCTGCTGCCCTTCCTCCTGCGGCACCACAAGGTAGCCCGGGCCCCGCGGTGTGGGGCGGGGGGCCGGGGCCGTCCCCGTTGGGCCGTGGCCATGCCTCCCTCCTTCGCAGGTCTGGCGCAAGTGCAAGATGCGCATCTTCACGGTGGCACAGATGGACGACAACAGCATCCAGATGAAGAAGGACCTGACCACGTTCCTGTACCACCTCCGCATCACTGCAGAGGTGGAGGTGGTAGAGATGGTGAGTGCTAGGATGGGGCATGTGAGGGAACCAGACTGACCCTGCCCAGGGTGGGACACAGCACCACGGTGGGGGAAACACACTGCCACAAGGACACATAGGTCCATGGGGAGGTGCAGGGCCAGGCTGGGAGCAGTGGGTGCAGCTCACCCTGCACCATGGTTTCTCCTGCTCCCCTCCACAGCATGAGAGCGACATCTCTGCCTACACCTATGAGAAGACACTGGTGATGGAGCAGCGCTCCCAGATCCTCAAGCAAATGCACCTCACCAAGAACGAGCGGGAGCGGGAGGTGAGGCCTCAGCACAGCCTAGGGGGGTCCAGTCCCATGGTGGCTTTGCTGCAGTCATCCTGCGGGGCAGCAGGCTGGGGTCTGCCTGGTCAAACCCCCTCTGCCCTGCTCCCCTGGCTGACTCTGTCCCGCACAGATCCAGAGCATCACAGATGAGTCCCGCGGCTCCATCCGGCGCAAGAACCCGGCCAACACGCGCCTGCGCCTGAGCGTTCCCGAGGAGCAGGGGGGCGATGGTGAGGAGAAGCCGGAGGAGGAGGTGAGGGACGGTGCCAGGATGGGGCTGGGCTCCCGGCTGCCCCCAGCCCCTGCCCACCGGCGCCCTCTCCTCTCTGCAGGTCCAGCTCATCCATGACAAAAACGCCACCACCTTCTCCAGCAGTTCCCAGTCCCCTGGTGATGAGGTGGAGACGGCCCCTGAGAAGGTGCATCTCACCTGGACCAAGGAGAAGTCTGTTGCTGAGAAGAACAAGAGCAAGAGCCCCGTCAGCCCTGAGGGCATCAAGGACTTCTTCAGCATGAAGCCGTACGGTCCTACATGCTGCCACCCCATCTCCCCTGCATTCCACATCCCGGTCATCCCTGCCTGCCCCAGGCAGGGCCCTGGCAGCACTTCACTCAGAGGAGGGGCTCCCACAGCCCCTGAGCTGAATCCTGTGAGGGGTGGTGGGAGGTGGGGTGTGGGGTCCCTCAGTGTGTGCAGGGATGTGGGGCACACATGGCACTCACTCTCCTCTTTCTTTCTTTCTTTCTCTCTCCCTCCGCCCTGGCCCCATCGTGCTCCTGGCAGGGAGTGGGAGAACCTGTAAGTGTGGGTTTGGCTGGGGCTGGGGCCGGGGGGGGGAGTTAGGCCACGCTCACACCGTTGCGGTCGCCCCATGCATGAGGGTGGCTGCTGCCACTGGCGCATCCCCTGTGACCATGCCGTGCCCGTGCCGCAGCCCTCTCTGCCTTGACACACTGCAGAGAGCTTCCTGCAGACCTGGCTCGGGCACCAGCGGTGACACTTGTGCATCAGCTCCCGCATGGTGTGGCCAGAGCAGCCGCAGTGTGCTGCTGCCTGTGGGTGCCATGCATGGCCCTGCAGCTCACCGCTGCCACTGTGGGCAGAGAGCTCACTGCGCCCCAGCTCGTGGCACCCCTTGGGGCTGGTGGCTGCGGCCGTCCCTGTTCCCACACGTGCTGTCACCCGCAGGAACCAGTCCAATGTGCGGAGGATGCACACGGCCGTGAAGCTCAATGAGGTGATTGTGAAGAAGTCCCACGACGCCAAGCTGGTCCTGCTGAACATGCCAGGGCCTCCCCGCAACCGGAAAGGGGATGAGAACTGTATCCTTCCTGTGGGGCCACTGCCCCGGGCTGGCCTGAGTCCAGACTCCCCCACACCTCTTGCCCCCAGCTGGGTCCGACCACCGCTGGCACCAGGCTGCCAGCCCGGCAGAGCTGATGTACACGGGACAGGTGCTGGGGACACGACATTGCACCCACGTGTGTGAGTGCTGGGGTGGGCTCAGCCACGGTCCCCATTGTGTGGCACCAGTGGTGGTGGGTTCCCCTGGCCCCTCGGCTCAGGACAGCTCCTGGCTCTGGTGTGGGGCTGTCGCTGCCCTGGGCTCTGCTCCCCGGGTTGGAGGTTTGGCAGGGATGGGGGAGAGCGGTCCCCATGCTCTGCTGTGGGGTTGGTCCTCCTTGACGTCTGTGCAGACATGGAGTTCCTGGAGGTGCTGACGGAGCACCTGGACCGAGTGCTCCTGGTGCGTGGTGGGGGCCGGGAGGTCATCACCATCTACTCCTGAGGCACGGCGCGAGAGAGGTTTGTCTGCACGCTGAGAGCCCCGCCACCCCCTTGCACCGCGCGCCGCAGGGAAGGCCGGATGGCAGCCGGTGCACAGAAACTTCACCTGGCTTTGGCCGTGCCCCTGATCTCTCCATTCGAACTGCAGCACCAGATCTTCCGGGAGCATCCAGCACGAGAGCAGCTGTTCCTCATTGCAACATCACAGCACTGCTGTCCTTGTTTATATATAAATATATACAGTGTACCGCGGACCAAGCACCGGAGCCCCGCGCTGCCGCCGCTGCCCATCCCAGCGGGGCCGGCTCCAGCACTGCAGCCCCTGGCTGGGCAGGAGGGCGCTGTGCCCAGCCCCACTGTGCCGCTGCCCTGCGCTGAGCTTGGCGGGACACACCGGTGCCCTGTGACCGCCCGCCGCGGCGCTGGGGAAGCCAGAGGCCACCAGCACGCCTCCCTCACCAATGCTCCTCTCCCCGCCTCGGCAGCCCCATGCCGGCACGGCCCTGGACAGCCTGACCCGACCTCGCCGCTGCCTCGGTGCTGCCGCCTCAAGAGGCTATGGGCCAAGCTTGTGGAGATGCAGCGTGATGGTTTGGAGGGGGCAGAGGGTGGGGGGCAGCCACGGGGGGCGGGTGCTGGGGTACTCCCCATCCCCTTCCCCACTGACTCCAGGTTCCCACTGCCCTGGTGCTCTCCTGGTGCTTGCGCAGCGGTTTCAGCATGGAGATGCGGTGTCCGGAGCCGAGCAGAGGCTCCACCATGTGCAACCTGCACCGAGCGGTGCTGCTCACCCCTGGCGCCGGCTCCTGGCACAGCTGCAGAGTCCCAGCCTTGACCCCACTCCCCACCACACTGCACCAGGGCACCAGCCAGCCCAGCTGGCGCCAGCCCCTGCTCGTGCGTTGGGGTGCCCTGATGCCCCACTGTGCTCCCTGCTGCTCCCAGGGCTTCGCTGCTAACCCGGCCCCAGGCAGGCGCGGACGCTGCGCTGGAGCTGTCAGGATGTCTGGGTCTCTGTGTAGTTTTAACATATGCAAAGTGCATTTGGCTGCTGTGACAGGCCTGACCCCGCAGTGAGGGGTGACTTTGGGGTCCCACCACTGCAGCATCAGGGCGCTCCCTCACCAGGAGCCTGCGCCACACCAGGTGCACCGGCACAGCTCAAACGTGTCCTGCCTTAGGCAGCAGCTGCAGGGTCGCCCACAGTTGTCGTCCTCCCCTACCCCCAGCATCTCTCATGCCAGAGAAACTGAGGAGCTTTTAACAAATGTGAACGGTTCCAGGAACCAGGCAGGAAGCGGTGCCGAGGGTCCCCGCCGGCACCCGCCCCAGCCCCGTGTACATAGTGTACATAATACAGTACGTGTATTTTTAAAGTGATCATATTTATGTTAATAGAACCAGATGAAGTCTATATATAGAGATCTATATCTATTCTGAGAGATGCAGGGCTCTGCTAGCACCAGGCCGTGGGGATGGAGAGCTGAGACCCGCTGCTCCTGCACGGAGCAGGTGCCCGCCTGTCGCCCTGGGGGTGCTGGGGCCATGGTGGAGGCTGCAGCTCCCCTGGCCCCCGGCAGCCCCTGGCAAAGGGCCAGGTCACAGGTTCATTCTCCTCTCAATTCAGCTCCTTCAGAGTTTTCAGGGAAAAGAAGTCACAGACTTTTCTGAACTTACTTCGCAGCAGATTTGAGCTTCCACTCCAAGTGCAGCCTGCTAAGAGTTGCCCTCTCCCAGCTGCTCTGTGCCAGCCTGGCCCTAATCAGCAGCGCTTCGTCCCAGCACTGAGCCCCGGTGCCGCAGCGGGTGCCCCCCATGTCCCCATGCATGTTCTGGCAGCAGCTGCCTGCCGGAATCTTCTGCCAGCTCCTGCCTCCCTCCGCACCAGGCTCCGGTTCCCGCTCCCTCTGCAGAGCTCCTCTGCACCTCCAGGTCCAGGCCAAAGCTGTTTGGGGCTGCTTGGATAAAAAGCACTGGGGCTTTATATTTCTTTTTTATCTTTAAGATACTGCGTGGACACATTCCCAGTCCAAACCCAAGCCCCAGCTTCATATCTGTGCTTGCTCGTACCTTGCTTTTCATTTCCATCACTCCCAAAGTGCCTCCCTTTGCTCCAGCAGCAGCCCCAGCCTGACTTTCTGCCAGCTTTCACTACCTGTACAGCTGCATTGGTCTGTACTCAGGCTCTGGGGTGGCAGCTATCCCAGGGGCACGAGGAGCTTGGTGTTCACAGGAGGTAACCACTGGGGTGAGCTGAGGGCCTGGGTTCAGCACAGGAGCTCTGGACCGCTGGTGCAGATGCATAAGGCAGTGCTCTGCTCTTGGACGAGCAGGCAGGCATCTGCAAGTGCAAGCTTCCTTCAGCTTTGGGAAGGGCAGCTGCACGGGAACCAGGATGCGCTGGTGTGCAGCTGCTCTGCCCCTTGGAGCTGATCCTGCACCACCACACAAGCTCATGTGCTGTTTCCAGCCTCCCAGACTGATTTGAGGCAAGCGGGAGGCGAGCGCAGCAACCTGCCCACTCATCTCATGTGCCAGCTCCACGCTTGTTGGGCCTGGGACGCCTGTCAGCTGCTCTGCCTTCAAAAGATGCCGCCTGCTCCTGGCACCTGCCCTCCCCTCACAGCTTGGCTCTTGCCTTGCCGCTGACCCTGCAGCAATGAGCCGGGTCCCCTCCTGCCCCAGGTCTGCACTGTGGGCCGCGGGGCAGAGGTAGGTTATGCCTCTGCTGAGGCTCCATCCGCCCCGAGGGCTGCGGGTGCAGGGAGTGGGGTCGATGTCTGCAGAGCAGCGGCAATGCCATGGTTGGGCCACACTTCCCCGGTGAGAGATTTGCTCACCACCTCCCTGGCATCACCAGCAGATCCCATTCCCCCCCAGCACCACCTTATCCCCCACAGTGAAGCACGGTCCTGGCACCCCCAGGGAGCAGGAAGGGCAGCCCTTTCCTGCTCGCTGCTGCTGGAAAAAGGCATTTCCCTTCCTCATCCTCAGCAGGTGCAGGGGCACAGCGCGAGACAGAGACAGGGCTGCCTCAACACCCCCGCCAGGCAAACTTTGGCTGTGGCAAGAAACGTGCTGGTTCCACAGCGGGTGCTCGCCCGCCGTGGCTGAGAGGGCCAGTTTTAGCAGACAGCACTGCATGTTAGTTTACAAACCCAGCCCTGCACGTTTGGCCTCCGTGAGTGTTCGGTTTCCCCATGGAGCACCCTTCTGCCATTCCACCTTGGTGAAGACAGTGTCCTCCTCCGGTAGACGTGCAAGTTCCTCCTTGGCACATGCACAGACGCGGTTCGCTTTTTGTTCCAGACAGGGAGGTCTTGACCCCGGTTTGTGCCACGGGCTCTGTGGCGCTGCGCAGCGCTGCAGGACGGGGCATGGCGAGGCCCGTGGCGGGCAGGAGCACACTCACCCACAGCCGGGATGCAGCCCTGGGCCCGCGGCAGCGCATGCTCCGGTTCCTGCTGCAGGAGTGTTGGGTGGCCCCGTCCCCACGTGCAGCAGCAGCAGCCGCCGTGCACCGCGGGTTCCAAGCCACAAGACAGCACTTGCTGGAGGCACAGGCAGCTCCAGCCTGGGCCGGTGTTGGTCCATGGCTGGATGAGAGGCAAGATGAGATACTGCACAAGGGTAAGAGTTGCACTGGAAGAGTCAAGACCCTCCTCTGTGTAGCAGGACTTAAAACTAGCAGAAAGACCAAAGGGTCTGAGATTTGCTGGTTACACTTTCTGTGCTACATGTGCAATATATTTGTTATGAATGTTACCACACAGTCAGCTCATTCAATAACCTTTTAACCACCGTAGCTTGATGTTTTGCGTCCATTCAAGTGACTTTTATTCGAGTGCAATATTTCAATAGACATGTAGTGACCTAGTACGCTTTGTGTTTTAGAGAACCTGTGTGCAGAGCAATGCAATTAAGTTTAGAACCTTGTAAATAAAATGGGTTGCAAACCAAAAAAGGAAAAAAAAAAAAAAGAGAAAAAAAAAGAAAAAAGTAACAGTATTAGGCTTGCTTTTAATTTCTGTGTTTCACTATTGTGCATTAGGCCGCCTCAGTACAGCCCCTGTGTTCTCTGTGCAGGTATTAATGGAGGAGTGGCTCCTCGGCTGTTGAATGCTCCCTGTTAATGCTTTACTGCTTTAACTGTATCCATTTTTCTAGACTCCTGTCTGCACAAAATGCAATAAATGATTTTATTACACCCTTCACTACTTGCCTGGCGAATCTTCACTTGCTTCCAGGATCTCCACAGCTATTCAGCATTTGGCTGATTCTATTTCCATAACTAGGAGAAAGCCCCAACAGGGAGCAGCAGATTGTAGAGGCAGCAAAACGGCAGGAGAGGAACAGCCTCTCCCCAGGGCCAGTTCCCGTGTTTAAGCTCATGCAGATTTCTGATCACCCCAGCAAAGTCTTTACCTGTCTGCAGGGTTGCAGAGACAGAGAAAGGGGTCTAGCAAAGACAGGCTGGAGAAGGAAAGACGGGAGACAAACACACTCCCACCCACTTGCAGGTTGTGCAGCAGCGGCAGCACCACGGTGAGGAAGGCCAGTGCTAAATGCACGGGGAGGTGCAGCCCTGACTTCATGCAGCAGCTCGCAGTGGCATGGGAGCAGCTCGCTGCTTCCTGAGCATCCCTCCCCTTCACACCAGCTCCCTCAGTGTTGGGACCCCACGTGCCAGTCCCGGCTCATGCCAACTGCAGTAGCTCTGCCTGTGGCCACCCAAGTGCTCTGCCAGCAAAGGGTGCATGATGTGCTGCCTGAGGCACTCTCACAGAGTCACAGTGAGGTTCATACACTGCCTGCTTCGCACCCGGCTCTGGGCAGCGCCTGACATGGCCCATCTGAAAGCAGAGAGCAATGGCAAATGCTGTGGAATGGTGCATTCCAGTAGCAGTCAACCTGCCAAGTGTCAAAACCACAACAAAACGCACAACTTTTTCCCACCTTTTTATTAGAAAGTAATGTCCTCCTGTTAACAGCACAGAGAGAAAAAATCAACTGCTACAACACAAACCACCTGGGACAAAGGAACCCTCAGCTCCGAGAACACTGCTCCCTTAGTACTGCCCGGACTAAGGGGCTGTGATGGAGCAGACCATGTCATTAAGAGATGTTTTGTGTTCTGGTATCAAAGTATGTTACTGGTTATAAACACGGTGAAGAATCACTGCCCCATTTTCCACTCAGTTGTCTGCTGCAGCTACCAAAGTGTTGAAGAAAATGTATAAAATGATGGTATTGCATCATGGCACTGTCTTACCTCCTCAGATGGACAAAACACCAACCAACAGCAAGAGCAGACACTCACTCCTTGTAACGGGCTCCAGGTACTGCCAAGGCAGGGCCAGAAGCATGGCTGTGGCTGAGCTGTTGGGCTACAGCAACCAACTGTCCCCAGTCTGGGTTAGATGAAAGGAAATTTATACGCCAAATTTAACAGATAAATCTTAACAGTGATTGCTGAGTGCAGGAAAACTGACAGCTCATTTCAGATCTCTGCCTTGGCTGGAAGCTCTTGTTTCAGTTCTGCCACAGTACTGGGGCCAAAGCTGCTGCTTGCCATGGGCTGGGTGTGATGAGCAGCACACCTGTCGGGACACTCCAGCAAGGGAAGCACCACACAGTGTGGCCCTGGGTGACTGAGTAGGGTCAGGTATGTGTTCCATGAGTTCAGCTCTAATGCTACCACTGGACCTTCCAACTGGCTTATGTGTCATTAAAAAAAAAAAAAGAAAAAAAAGAATTAAAAAAAGAAACCCAAAGAAAAATAGTGCCCATTCCGAGAAGGTGCGTCTCCAAGAGGTCCAGTCAGGTTCTGTCCAGTCCCGTTTCTTCAAAACCATTCTACTGAGACCATTCAAGACCAGGCTGCACCTCAACATGGAGATGCACCAGCTGCTGGAAGCGAGGCAAATGCAGCAGGACCATCACTGCAGCAGCTTCTGGGACTGGACAAAACAACCGACTATCAAAAGCAGCTCCTGCCACCAGAGACCCAGAGCATGCTTCTCCAGACACTGCCAGCCAGAGCACAGTGCCACTGGGGTACGCTCTTGCCAAGTGGAGAGCACATGCATATCCAGGGGCATTTGTCTCGCATCAAGGACAGGAGACTCTTTAAACAAGTATAAGTATGGAATGGCAAAGGGAGGGGGAAAGGGCCTGACAGCTCAGCTTTAGTAGTGTCGCTGGTAGGAACCCATAGGTTGCTGGGCTGAGGACCCTGCTCGCCCCTGGGCCACTGTTTGGCTCACTAAGTGGGAGAGTGCAGGACCACTCTGGATAAGGGTGTCCAAGGCTTTCTGCACACTGGGGTTGTCAAAATTGATACCAGAAGATACTGGCCTTTGAACAGGTACATTGCTAGGTGCAGGGAGGCGATTCTGGTGCTGACCGTAGAGCGACTGAGCTTGTGGAGGAGCTCCAGGCCTTGGGCCTGCATTTCTTGAGGGGCCTTGGAGAGCAGGAATCTGTGTGCTTGGAGCCTGCAATCTCTGTTGAGCCTGGTTTAAGTTTCCAGCACCCATCTGTGCTGGGCGGGCCTGGCCACTGCCCATGCTAGCAAAGTTCTGGCTTGGTGCACCTCCCGATGTGCCGGCAGTGGCTGCAGGAGTGCTGTTTGCCACTGCTGCTGCCCCGCTGTTGAAGAGACTGAGGATTTTTGCTTGAAGCTCCTGCTGAGGATTAGAAGAGGATACTGGAACAGAAGGAGCAGAGACCAGAGGCTGTGAACCTTGATGAGTTTGACTGCTTGGAAGGCTGGACTGACTACCCAGAGATGATCCTGAAGGTGCCCCCAAAGACTGTCTTGACATGGGTGCTGGGAAAGAAAGGGAAGAGGGATAAAGCTCTGCACGTGCCCTTGAAGGGACGCTTAAAGAAAACTCGTGAAACAGCTAATGAAGCCACAAGTCTCAGTGAATACCCTCCCTCTGAACAGGAGACCTGCACAGCTCTGGGAAATCCAAACCACTCCGCAGAGCTGTTGCTCTTCCTGAGCAGCCAAACAAGTTATGGCAGTTCCATTGTTTTCCTGAGACAATCCAGCACAAAAGTTCTTTCACATGAAAGATCTGAATGGTCTCAGTTCTCCCAGGGCCATGCCCATTTCAACAAACAGGTGCTGTGTGAGGCAGTTATGGCACTAGGACTCCTCTGCAATCCCAGCACTTTCCCTATCCCAGCCCAGGGGGACCACAAACCGTATGACCGGTGGCCTTGCCTGGGCCCAAGCCTTACCCTGCAGAGTCTCGGCGCTGCCCCTCAGCAGCCGCTCCTTCCGGTCCCTCAGGTAGTTGATCACTTTGTCCATCTCCTCGGCAGTCAGGTAGCGGTTGTCTGCCAGCAGGTTCAGGAGAGTCTGGATTGCCGGGGGGTGACCTCCCCGGGCCCCCTCGTCCCCAGGGCCTGGGCGCTCCCGCTCCTGCAGGACAGCCTCATCTGCCATCTTGGCCGCCTGCCGGGCGATCTCATCACGCTCCTTCTCCCGACACTCTGTTTTGTAGCGCTCGTAATTCCTGGCCACCAGCACCATGGCATCCGCCTGGGGCATGTTGCGGTGCTCTGCACGAAGGAAAGCAAAGGAGGGTAACAGGAGGCACCTTGCTTCATGCACACCAGCACATCTCATTCAGCAGGCAAGGACTGCAGGCACAGACTTGGGAAGCTTCCCAGGCACGCAGTAACAGCTCCATTTCCTAAGCCAACAACAGGCTGAAGGCTATCACAAAGCAAGGCCATCCTTTCCCTCCATAGCTCAGGGCTCTGACAAGATCCTGGATCAGACCAGGAAATGTCTTTCTTGCCTCTCACCCATTTAAGAAGGGACAGCAGCTCCCTCTACCTCTCACATAAGTTCTCTGCTCTCTAAGAAGAGATATTTCAAGCCACTAAATCCTTGGGCAGATCCAAAACTTGTCCTCCGAAGGCTGCTAAAGCTTTCCGGAGGAGGATAGCGGCGGGAATACTTGATTCTGTACTGCCAACCCCTCAATAGGAGGCATGGGTACACAGGAGGTGGGGAGGAGAGCACTGGCTCAAGGTCACATTGTTGCTTATGTTTACTACTCAGGGGCAGTAAGCAGCAATCAGGTTCTACAATGCAACCAGTAATGGCCAATTGCAACACTCTTTGGTGTTTTGTGCAGCTGCCTTTTGAAGTTTTTGAGGTCATTATTTCCACCCGGCAAAGCACAGACACAAACAATGCTCTAAACACAGCTTTATGCAGGGAGATAAAAAGAGCCTTCACATTCTAAAGAGTGCCCAAAGCTCTGGGCACTTTTCACACCTGCAGAACATTAATTCCTGGCACCCATTTCCTTTTAACAGGAAAGCGGGGTTCATTTTAACATTATGCTTTGCACCAGTGGTGAAAGTTTCACATCCCTGAAACTGATGTGAATGCAAAGTTGGCTGTGTGCGGTTCAAGTGAGCATGTTTCATCTCTAGAAAGAGCTGTGGATGAGCTGGGGTTCTTATCAGATATGATACACCACTAGACCCAGAAAAGAAGGGAAGCTTTGTGGGAGGATGGGAGTCAACCAAAGGACTTAAGAGTTAAAAACAAGGGCAGTGGAAAGCCCAGTGAAGTGCGTGAGCTCTATTTTTGCACAAGTTGGGGAACCCTCCTACCATATCTTCACCCCATGCTAAAGAAACGTAGGCTTCCTCAGTCAGTGAGCACACAAAAAGCAGTGACTCTGCACTCAGATGTTTACTCTCCTGGAAGAACCTCACAAAACATTACTTGAGAACACAGTAAGGGAGCAATAACCTCTCAAAGCTCAAGTGCAGCCTCACAAGCCCCATGTGTAAACAGAGGATGTGCAGAGGCCTGCGATGAGAGCACAGGCTGCTCTCCAAAATCACATTCTGATGAGACTGGTTTTAATTCCTACATCCACCCTCACAACCACCAAGTCACACCCAGGGATGAAAAGTGATGTGAAAAGTGTAAGCAGCACTCAGAAGGTGCTGCACATAGACCCAACACCTTTAGAGTACAACCTTTTTATAACTCTTCCCAGTTTCATGATTTGATCTTTACCTTGTCCCAACACATGATCATTATCCTGTTTTCCTTAAATTACATTGGGTTTTAAAATCTGTCCTGTAATTTGCCACATTCCAAACATGCTCTCTTTCAGAACAACTGATAACCCAAGGTTGGATTGGTCTTACTCAGAAATCTGCCAGGGCAATGCAGTCATTTCTAGAGCTGGGGCTCATGGCTTGCCCTCAGATGCAAAGGCTGGTGGTATTAGGTGCTGAGAACGCAGCTGAGATTCCCTCTTGGTAGAAATAAAACAGTCCTTTTGACAAGGGACAAATAAAGTACTATCGAAACTTGTATATGACAATATTCACATTTATGACATGGTGTCAAGTCATTAATAACCACTTATGTCACAGCAAGGATGAACCTTGTCCTGTGTGATTCTGCTCAAAAGTGTTCTGAAGCAGCACTTGGAGTGGTTCAGAGCAAACACACAGCTACAGAGCCTATCAAGACCTCAGTACCTTGTGGGGTGCCAAACATGATGTTAACAGTGCAAGAGCGGTGAACTTGATGCTGCTGGGTGATGACGATGGCAAAAGGAGACCCTCCTCTGCTCACATCATCCAGGGCTTGTGTCAGTGACATCTCTGTGTTGAGGAAGATCAGGTCCACTACCATGCCCAGATCCCGCACTTTCCGCCCCACTGACTCCGCATACTCCCTAGCACAAAGCAAAGCCAGTAGAGTTTAACATGTCAGTCACATAGAAACAGAAACCCTGGCACACCCACCCTCGCTGTCACCTCAGATTCGCTGTTCTGATGGTTTGCCAGATCTCACAGTGCACAACAGGACAGTATTACAGCAATCTCATTACAGTGATGCAAGACACCTTGCTTTGATCTGAATCAGTCATTTCAGTTTAACTGAAATAAATTACAAATCAAACCTTGGCTTAGCTGAGAAACAGTGTTTGCAAAAGGATTTACACTATTATAGATTGGTTTACATATAAATGTGTTTAAACTGAACTCATTAAGTGAGGTAATTTATGCCCACAGGGATCTAAGGGGCAAACAGCAGAGCAGCCAACTTACAGAAGTTACTTGTGCTACGTTCAGTATCTTAACTGTTCAAATGTGCCTTATTCCTTGCTCATTTGTTCTACCTGCTGCTTTCTGCTCTAGCCCAGCAACAACACAGCATCTACGGATTCACTGTTCTTGCATCCTCTGTCCTGAAGTTTAGTCTGTGTGCACCCACACCTTCTGAAAGAGGTTCACTTCATTATCTTTGGATGTGAACACTGTACCGATGACTAGAACTGTTCCCCCCAACTCTCTAAGGATTTCTAAATTACATGGACCGTGTACCCAAGTCATTTAGGAGTCCCCCCCTTTAACAGTTCTATAGTAGGCAACATCATAGCTTCAATACCCAACATTTATTACATGCCCCAGCTCTTAAGGTTTGTAGCTGTTACAGACCAAAATGATCCTTAGGATATTAAGCTGGTCCTCTTGCACAAAAAATTTCTCCCTATATCAAGTACAATAACTTGTGGCCTATTAGAATATCTTCTAAAGACTTTTAGTCACCAAGGGATAAAGAATCTGTAATTTCCTTTCAAGATTCGTTCCAATAGGCAACCAACTCCATTAAAAGCAAAACGCAGAGTTTATTTCTAGTTTCACTGCTTCCCTTGTTCCCATTTCTGTTCTGTCTTCCGTCACCAGGCCAGGCGAGCACCAGCTCTGTTTTTCTGCCTCACAGATAGAGCAGAGTTAAATAAAACCAACTCTTGATCTTTTTTCTGCAGGGCTACAGAGACAGAGCTTTACATCTCCTCTTGACAAACACTTTCATTAGACTCCAGACCAGGTCTATGATTGATTTACTATTTGCTACTCTTCAATATATTTATGTGTAAAGCTGTACACATCAGAGTGGTGCCACCCTTACAGCCCCCCTTCCCACTGTACCAGGCACCAAAGTGCCCCCCTGTTCTCAATGCAGTGCTTGGGCTGCCCCAGGAGCTCGCCCTGGTTACTACTCACACGTGCTCTAACACCGCTCATGACCGGCAGCAGCGATTTTGTATTTCTTGCATGTTAGATTGGCAGCGATGACAGGTGTCTGTCCTAGTAACCAGTGTGATAGGAGCTCTGAAACGAACACCCCCACGACTCCCCCAACACCTGCTCTGCACTATCTGCTGGTTGGCACATTATGAGTAAGTTCTGTATCATTCAACCCATGAATAACAAGTACAGACTGCTATAACCTGTCACAGCAGTAGGCTGATATAAAGAGTAAGTAGAAAAGTAACAGGAGAAGGTATAGTGATAGGTGACAAGGAAGAAATAAAAGTAAAGCACATGATACAACATTTCTCCATCTCATCAACCTATGTTCCCAGAACAGCAACAGGAGCTGTAGTTTTCCAAGGGCTCTAAAGCCACACACTTCAAAAACAACTAGCAAGACAAACAGCCTCAAGGCAGGCCTAAGTTTAGTTCCATTTTCTTCTACCATGCAGTAATAAAATTTGTCATAACTATTTTCTTACTTTGTCTGTTTATTCACCACGATCACAGAACAATCCACGGGTCTCTCTGCATCAAAACGTCTCTTGATTTCCTCATAGTACTGACGGTACAGCTCCTCCCGGCGCCGCTCCTCCCGTTTCAGGCGCTCTGAAAGCCAGGCCCAGTGACAGAACACATGATGCCTTCATCTCAAGATACCACAGCATCTCCCGCACCCTCCAGTGAGAGATGTGAATCTGCCCATTACGTTATAGGTACTCACCATCTGAATTCACTGGTGCTCTGTCAAAATGCTCTTTGTAACGGTCATAGTAAGAGTCATCCTTCCGCCGACAGTAGTCTTCGAAGCGAAGGTAACGGTCATAGGATTCATCTCGTCTGCAATGTTTACAGAAGCAGCAAAGGTTTCCATGTTCCAGCACCAGCTCAGGCAATAACTTTGGCCAATGCAGCACACACAAACTCTCCTCGAGTTTAATTCTGGAGTACCCACCTGCTCCCCACAAGACCCAAAGCAGGCACCCAAGACGGCTTGTCCCCAGCCAGAGCAATTTCCTGACCTTAGATGCCTGATACCACTCAATCTGGCACAGCCACTGAGGCAGGACCACCATAAAATGTGTTGGCAAATACAATCCCAGGGAGATTACCTGTACAAAGGGTCCCGAGGGTCTCTCATATCCCGTGGATCCCTCACATCTCGTGGATTTCTCACATCCCGTGGATCCCTGTATCGATCATACAGTGGCTCCCGTGGATCACGAAGGTCTCGAACATCACGAGGGTCCCGCAGGTCTCTTGGATCCCTGATGTCCCGTGTGTCCCGCATGTCCCGGGGGTCCCTGTGGTCTCTGGCATCACGCATGTCTCTAGTTCGGATGTCTCGAGTGTCTCTGGAGTCTCGACCATTTCTACCATCTCTGGGGTCTCTCCGTGGGCTCCCTCGAAGAGGGGAGCGGTCACGTCTTGTGTCTCGGCCATCCCCGTAGGCATACGGCTCCCTGAGGAAAAGACCAGGGACAGTCTATTAGACTGCTAATGACACCGGTACAATTACCCCTAGATCTCTTACCTGAGGTGCCAAAGCAGTTGAATCCTCCCTCCTATCCCACAATAGTAAGAACTGACCAAAAAACATATTTGTTGAAGCAGCCTGGAGAAGCTTTTAACTGTAATGTTTCTCATACCAAACAAGACCCAGAAAGCTCCTTAATGAAGAATCATTAAAAGCACAGAGCACCTGTGGAAGAAGTTAACAGGTACCTAAGAAAACACCATTTCAAGGCCTTCAGCCTTAGATCTATCAAATGTGGTTTTGCAAGTTCTTTGAGAGCATTCAAGGTGCTGGAGCCCAATACCCACAGATCTGCAGTAGCTAGGAACATTCATGGGATCCATTAAGTTCACCAGTTAATGACAGCAGAATACCTGAAATAATCTGTTATTGTCATTTGATTAAAAAAGGAGTTTGCTGCAACCAAAGGCACTGCAGGTTCCATGCTGTGGCTGGGTTTGTGCTGCCAACAGAAAGCAGTGACAGCAGCTGCCGTGTCCTACACTGGAAGAGACAGTTTCTGTACAAAGCCAGTCTCATGCATATGATGGCCCTGTTAAGGGGGTACCAAACCCCACCAGCACCCCTCAGCAGCAACAGCTTCTCTGTTGTATCTGAATGATCCATCTCATTCAGACTTTGTACTGCGCTGTCTTCAGAGGAAAGGAAGAATAACATCCCAGTCTTCAACTGTTCCCAAAAAAGTAGGTTTTTTTCCAGGTCATATTTTGTTTTCCAGAAAAAACACATCAATTCACTGCAGTCTAAGCCAAACAGAAAAAATCTTGCAGAGAAACTATTGAGACTCGTGTTCAGAATGTTCTTTCCCCATGATATTGACAGCCATCAGAAGAAAACCAGCTTTTTGAATCTTTTTATTTCCAAAACTTGACAGACATTTAGAGTCCTCTACCAGCCTAATCCAGGTTAGGAAAGATAAGCAGAACTCAAGTCTGCTTCCACTATGGTGCATTCATGTGGGAGTCACCCGGAGAGAACAGCAGGAGTAGCAAGTCAGATGTGCTCAAGTTCAGTGACAGGTAGAGACAGATGTGCAGAGCCTGTGCATGGATTTGGGTGGTTACACCCAGCTGTGCTGGGGGACACACAGGAGCACTGGCATTCCCTGCTTTTTTGTCAGGTATGAAACAAACTGTGGGACAAACTACACAGGTGCCACCAAAAACATATATAGTGTCCTCCTGTAAAAGAAACACTATTTGCATATACACAAGTGTAAACTCCCTCAGCCTCCTGGACACACAGATCCACTTGTCTGTGATCTGTATTGAAACCACATTACATGAGATACATGTCCTTGTTCCCTTCCCCCGAACCTACAGTGAACCCTGGCAGAAGCTCAGGGGAAACTTCCCACTTGCTCTAACGGATACTGAGTAACTGGTCATTCTGTAGCTGCAGGACTACAGCAAAACAGCCAGATGCAGCAGGATTGTTTGGCATAGGACATTTATTCCAGCTGGGAGTGGAGTGACAAGAACAGGCCACATCCGCTATATGCAGAGACAAATAGATCCATAACGAGAACCGCACAACTGTCACAGGAGCACAGATGTGGTGTGGATCCCCTCTGCTCCCCATCACTGCCAGGCTGCTTGCAGAGAAGCAGCAGCACGAAAGCACAGTGGCCTTCTGCACCTCCATCACCACAGTCTGACTCCTACAGCATCAGCCCTGCTGGCCACTTCTGCTCAGGACTCAGCATTGCGGCGCAGGACTCCACCGCTGTCATTCACACACCTGCAGCATGGACCAGGTCCATTATCCATGCCCAGGACTTGATGTCCACAGTACTGCTTGGGACCAGCGCTAGTGACATAGGATGGCCACGGATGACATAGGATCCAGCTGCAGTGCCAGCTGGAATCCAGTGCCTGTCTCAGCAGCACCATAGCCTTCAACATGCTCATGCAGCTCCAGTGCTCCCTGGGGGCCTTGACGTGGCCATCTGCTCTTGCACACGCAGGATGACAGGTCCCAATGCATTGGGACCTGCTGCTTGTCCGTCCCAGTGTGGTCTGAGGACCAATGTTCATGGCATCGGAGCCTGAGGCCAAAGACATGCCATCAGTGCCTGCTGGTCATATACCTGCAGTGTTCTTAGGGTCCTTGTGCCAGCACCAAGCACACCTCACGCTGCCCAGGCCCAAGGCTTGGATGCTTACAGATGTGTAATGGAACCCCTCAGCTGCATGGCCAAAGCGGTTCCTGTAGCATGATGGTCTCTACAAGCGCATTTGGCCCTGTGCAGGCTAAATGCAGCACATACAAAAGACCTAGATGATGCCAACTACTGCAGCTACGCATTTGCTGGTTTTTTTGGTGGTAGATGTCTTGCTGGCTGCACTTTTTCCTCATTTTTTTGGTAATTTAACAGGTCAAGTTCATAGACTACACCAGACATGTCAGAGCTTCATTATCTTCAAGTCCAACAAGAAACACCGTGTGGAAAGCTTCACAGTACAGGCACAGAAGATGCACATTTTACACCAAGCTACCACCACACCACATCTTTGTGTGCTCCCAGTAGTGCCATGGAAAGGAACCTGAAGTTGCGCTCCTGTGACAGGACAGTCTGTGTCTTCTCCACTTGCCTGTGACTTCAGACACAGAGGAGGTGCAGGCGCAGCACACACTGTGCCTACCGGGGGATGGGAAATGACGAGAAGCTGGCAGGTGCCCAACACTAACCTGGTTCCAGGTCCTGGCAGACAGGACAGTGCAAGAGAGATGTTTGCTCTGTCTTGTGCTTCACTCATATGCTCTTTTCCAGTCTCATTTCAGCACCGGAAGCTTTTGACATCAGAAGAGACAAGATCCTGAAGTCCTCTGCAGCATGGCATTGGGAATGCTACGGCCCAGTAGCATTCCCTAGATATGCCTCGGCTTCTCTGACACTTGAGGCAGGAGAGAACATCAAGTGCATTCTTCCTCACAAGTCCCCTACAACTTTTGCTGCAAAACATTACACTTAGCTGCAGTCACAGCAGCAGACACGAGGTTTCCCTCATGCCTCCTGAGGTGCCAGCGCCAGAAGGGGCCTGAGAGCTGCAGCGGCCACATCCCAACTGTCTCAACTTGAGTGTCGCCGGCTGACTGGGGGTGGCCGTGGGGGAGACAAACACATTTAGCACAGGCCACTGGGCTCACGCCCTGACCTTCCTACTACAACTCACTGCTTCCAGGTACTTTACCTTCGTGCCGGACTGGACCTTGATGAAGCCTTATTCATATTTCTTCTTTCCACTGCTTTATTAATATCTGTAAAGAATAATCAACCCATCTGTTCAATGCTATGGAACAAAAAAAATATCATCAGCACAATTCAAATGAAAGCAACTTAAGCTCAACAACATCCAGATGGTGCAAGAAAATCCATTCAGCAGAGAGACATTGTCACTTTGACAATTTTTTATTAAGTTTAGACAGTACAACATAATGAAATGTTCATGTATTTCTGACTTCAAAATAGGGTGGACAGCCTGGGTAGAGTTTTAACCCTTTATGTTCAGGCCCACATGCAGACTCTTCATTCCATAACAGAACCTCTTTCTTCTGCAGTCTATGAGCGAGCAGAAAGTGACTCATGGACTCTAGGAGAAAAAGCAGAGTCTGAAAACCTCCAAGAAAGGAAGCTGACAGCCAGCATAGTCTCAAGTTCCCAGCCAGGCCTGTTCAATGGAGCATACTGCTACCCTTACTGAGAACATGAGGGCTCTCAAGTGGCACATGCAACTGCCTCCCAAGGCACGGCTGCAGCCTCCACTCAGCGAGCTGGATCCGGGGAACCTGAGGCACAAGCTCCTTGGGAAGGACAACATGACGCATTCAAAGCACCACTGTTAACATGATGCAAACTGATGCAACAGATCAGAAACTGAGAACTGGTTGGCTTCTGAGCACCTCCATGAAAATCACCATGAAGTGAAATACAAAGAAGTAAGACAACTGGATAAACAGTCTTGTCCTCAACCAGAAAAAATGAAGCTGCCCAGAAATGGCAGGGACCGATTTGTTCTACTGTGAGGAAACAAGGCCTTTGGTAACAGCTGACTGAAGATGAAATAAGGCACTGGAGGGAGGGCAAGAAAAGACAGAAAGGTCTTCAGATGTTTTTTCAGGTGTTTCAGAGCCTTTAAAGGACGCAAACAAAACCAACCCAGGTCCTATCTGCTCCCCAAGAACCTAGCGACAATTTAAGAGTTCCTATTAGCTGTTTGCATTAGCTCCTTTCAAAGCTCTTGCAAGAGAATAAACATGCTGCTTGGCCTTAGTAAGACTCAGTCTTAACATCTTCTGCAGCTTCATAAATGATCCTTTAGAACTTTCAGTTACAGGATCTGTTCTAGCTCTGCTCCTGTTGTCCACCAAGGAGCAGCTTGTTCTCTTTTTTTGGTGGCAAGAAGCAAGTGTAGCCTGAACCTGAACTGCAGCACCAGAGCACTCAGCACCGCAGAGCAGTCCCCAGGATCAATCCTCAGGATCAGCTGCATTTGTTGCCGGCTGTCACAAACTTTGATGGGCATTTATTCCCTACATAGCTTTAGCCATTAAAGATATGAAAACACTTCCATGTGTTTGCGGAAGCATAAGTATAATGCAACACTGGAGTTGAACTCTCCCAAAGCCTTTTACCGACTTGTGTCCTTAGCAGTTGTATTTAATGCTCATGCTGTGTAACTGAAGCAACTCTTCTTGCATTTATTTTTTAGTTGAGATTTTTGTCCCCTTAAAGGCAAGTGTTATCTTTAAGCAAGACACTATCTGCTTTCTTTGGTTTAAGATTATTTTTATTCTCTTTTACGATGCCATTGCAGACACCTATCAGGATTTTTACACTCAAAACCGTACATTACTTAAAAAAAATCTGAACAAAAATATTTTCCTAGAAGAAAAAAACCACCTTTGACAGGGATCCTCCTCTGGTGCCAAATGAACAAATTTAACAACATTTTATTCAATGCTAACAGCATTTACAGGTTAAGTATGTGAACAGTGACAAAACTTCAGAGGGAAAAGAAAAAAAAAAGCCTTCTGTCCTGCAGGGTTCTGAGGTGACAGAGCCACTGCAGCGACCTTCTGAATGAACACGGGTGACAAGAGAGCCTTGAATCACATTCCTATCTCAAGTGCAGCAGTGGCATTGAGCGTGAGCTTATCTTTTAGCAAAATATCCAATTCCAATTTAAAAGTTTTCAGAGCACAGAAAGCACCAAAGCTTCAGTGAGTTATTCCAGAAGTCAATTCCTTTGCAGCTAAAGAAAACTATTTATTTCCATTTAAGGATTTGTCATGCCTAAGCCTACTAGATTAAAACTCACTTATCTTCAGGTCTGTCTGTTACACAGATCACATCACTCCTTTATCTCAAGGCTTTTGCTAGGGATTGTTCTTCAGCTCTTTAAGCCTTCTTCAGGTTTTTCTGAGGCTTCTCCCATTTAGCATTATCCTCTTTGAAACAGGCATACCAGATCTGAACACAGTATTCCAGCAGTATACCCCAGGTAGCAAACCCTCCCTGCTTACAAAGCAGTTTTGTACAGCTAGGAATGACAAAAGCACTCTTGCTGGGTGCAGATCTTCCCTTCTGGCTTTAGTGAGAACTCAGCTATGCCTGCATCCAGGTTAGGAAGAAGTCCACGTCATTTCACCACCAGTAACTCCATTATTTCATTTTCTTTCTGAAACACAATTGTCTTTTCTCCCCAGGTCACTTATAAAAGCACTGCATGGCCAGGAATCAAATTTTCCAGAACACCACTCAAAGCGCTAAGCAATTCCATCTACATTACATTGAGCTCCATCTAACCCTACGTTGGTTTTAATTGTTTAGCTGCTTAATCAAACCAAACATCTTACAGAAGCCTTTACATCAACACTACTGCTCTCAGTCATAAAGCTTACAGTATCAGTGGAGTAAGAGGTAGGATTTCTTTTGATTGCATTAATGAATTCCCTTCTTAGTAGGTGTCAGACGTAAAAATCCCTTTGCTATCAGAGGCTGATGCCTTGCTTGTCCCACTTACGCTGCTGACTGGCACATCCACAGCACTCTGCTATGGCCCTGGAAAATCCCTGGTTTTCCCAAGCCTTGTGGGAAAACAATAGGAATAGCCCAGGCAGGTCTGCACTGAGCCTCACAGACAAGAGATTTAAATTTTTCGAGAAGTCTGGTTTTGGTAGCTGCTGCTCTACCTTTTCAATTTTGCTACTGAAATGCAATTTATGTTAAAGCACCTTGTGCCTCTTCAAAGAGAGACACAGAAACTGAGGACCAAGCAGTCTTTCCAGTTAGAAACTGTTATCATTCCCTTACAGTTACACTTCAGCTTCTAAAGCAGCTGCAGTTTTTCCTGCTTAAGCTTCTAGACTTAGACAACGTTGGCCATAATTTCTTCTTGTATCCTTCTACCCTCTTTGTCTACTTGCCTGCATTTCCATCTTGAGGCTTGGGTTTGTTACTCTGCACACACCTTCCCACAAGTCATCATTTACTGCTCCTTTCATTCCTTTCTAAGTCAAACTGCTTGTCTTCAAATTAGCACAGGTTTACTTCAAGAGTAATTTTTTTGCTTGCACGTAACAGATTACTCAGATTTCTAACAATTTCCTCCTAAATGTGCTGCTCCCAGCACATTTAGCAGAATTATTTTTATCTTTATGAAAATGGCCTCTTTAAAGCACCTGGTACTTACACACTGCTTTCAGACTGACATGTGCAAACCCATCCAAGATTACTGGGCTCACAAGCTGCTGAGTGCCGTGACCGATTCCTGAGCCTGCCAAGAGGAACCAGCGCTGCTCTACAAATGTTTTTAAATGTTTTAAAACTACACGCATGAGGTTGCGATAAGCACTGCCTAGGGCTAGAGCAGCCTCTCACACAGGGCACCAGACCTTTTCAAATACTAACACACAAAGGTAAGTTCAGAGTAAGACGATGAAACACACAGCACTTAGAGCAAGTAACTGAAGGGAAATACATAGCTACTAAAAATGATTTGAGTCTAACACCAGGCAAGTGTCACATAGGAATCTTTCTGGAGAGCTTTAGAACAAGAGCACTCTCTACTGGGACGCATGCTGGGGTCAGTGGGAGAGCACGGAGGAGTTTTCCTTACCTAATCTATACCCTTTATAAAGGCGGCCCTTCTCCCCGTCCAGAGCGGCCTGTACATCCTCCAGACGGTCGTACTGCACGAACCCATAGCCATGGTACATGCTGAGGGCTGGAAAAGGCAACAGCAGGGCAAGACTGGTTACAACCAGGGGACACCATCAACCCACGCGCAGGCCACCGCCTAACCCCAAGCCAAGAAACCACTGCAAGTTTCCTGGGAAAACCACATCCACCACGATCAAAAAGCAGAGCTTAAAGGCTCTGAAATGCATTTCACAGATCCACTGCCTTCTGACAAGGCAGTGACCAAAATACAGCCTGTGATGTGACCAAGATTGATTAAGAGACTATGAAGTTACTTGAAAGAGTCTTGTAATGTCACACTGCAACCCCAAAGCTGAAATGTAGCTGATACACACATGTTACATCTCAGCTGTGCTGAAGGAATCTCTTTTTCAGAGAAAATTATCACTGAAAGGTCACTTTTTAGGAACAGGATTAGTTACTCCTCCCATCACCAGCAAAAATCATTTGACAAGCATGAAAATGATATTTCTCACTGAGTTCCCAGGCACAAAAAGGCATAAAGATAAAATACTAACCCCTGATTTTGCCATATTTTGAAAATATCTCTTCCATTTCTTCACGAGTCATGTGGTCTGTGGGCAAATTGCCGACAAAAAGTCTTCTCTCTAAGTCCTGGGGGTTGGTGCTGTTGGTGAAGTCGCTCTGTTTGATGCTATTGCTCTTGCGTCCTCGAGCCATTTTGCTGTCGTCCCAAATGCAACTCTTCGCAAAAGAGAAAAAGGGCCATGCACATCACGTGTGTCACTGCAACCCCACACACCAAACCGGGCATTCAATTGAACTGTTTTGTGGCTGGAAACCAACCGAGGCTGCGCAACGCATATGACACTCCAGAGGAATCCTAGCCCAGGGATACAGAGCTCTGGGAAGAACATGTACTGGGGCTTTTCACTTGGGATTTTCTGCAATACTGAAAGGCAGTAACCCCAATTATTTTGTAGACAAGTTTTAATGGTTTAACTCCAAAGTAAGACACAAATAAAACTCATTTTCCACTAACACACCTTGACTTTGAGCTTTTCAGAACACCCACTGTTGTCAGACCCATTTCTTCAGTCCACTGGTGACCAGAGTTGAAGTCTATGTGATATTTTAACACGCAGAAAGGAAACACTCATCACAAAATTGTATAACCCAAAGATTTCAATACAGGCTTTGAGCGAGACACCAGGAAGCACTGCCCAAATGCTCCAAGGGACCACACCTGGTTTGCTTCACTGCATGCGGAATCTTGGCTTTCAGTGCCAAAATGCAGTTTCTCATTCAGCCCCTGGTGAACAGCACATCCTAGTCCCCATCCAGGTGCGGGCTCCCACAGAAGGCGGGTCCACATGAGAATTTGAGGACCCCCATGGAAGCGCTGTGCCCCTTCCCCACCACCCCCAGCACCACAGCCCACTGTGGACCCCGCTGCCACAGAGCAGGCACTGCACAAACTCACGCAAAGCTCCACAGCAAAACCACCCCTGCAAACAGAACCCAACACACCCCCCACTACAGCAACCAACCCCCAACCCCCACCCAGACCCACTGCCTGGCTTCAGAGTCACCATTACAGAAAGCTTAAAAAACCCCAGAAACACTGAAACTTTCAAGATGAACTTGAAAGATGAAAGCTATTTAATGAAGTTCCCATACTTCCTAAACATCCATCTACAGGAAGGCAAGATGGGATTTCCATTTATAACATGCAAGAAACCTGGGAAAAAAGCTGAACTCAAGTGTGTCAACAGGAGGTACTCCTGGTAACCCGGAGATGCCTACAGCCAACAGGTAACCCACATTTGTTACAATTTACAAGTAGTCTCTAAATAAACAAGTCAAATGTCTAAAAATATAAAGAGTTTTAGGTAAATACTTTGACAACACATAACTGGCATGAAAAATCCATCTCAGATGTAAATGTTTGCCTTTTGTTTAAGATTCCCAGGTTCACATGTGTCACTTCGCCCCCCTCTGAGGAAGAGCTGCAGGGACAGGGGACACCTCCAGGTTCATGACCTGCTTCAAATCATCTCAACTGCCAGAACAGAGAGAAGGAAAAAACCCCAAAACCCAAACCAAAATCAAGCAATTTATTCTACCACATTTGCCTCCCTTCTCTTGTTTGGCCCGTAGTCCCTCCCCGTCCCCCTTCCCCATCAGAAGTACCCATTTTCTGTATGGAAGCACCAGATTTCTGTTCTACTGCTGCAGTTCAAGTTCTTCCCAGTTGAGGGGAAAGTTGAGAGGAAAGTAAGAGCTATAAACCATGGGAAGGCCCCCCCACCCCCAGCTCTATAAACTATGGGGAAGTCCCCCACCAAGCTTTATAAACCATGGCAAGACCACCCCAGCTCAAGCCCCCGTTTAGAGCAGGGGGATGTCCAAACTGGATCCTGCTGTGCAGCCTTGCTCCAGCTCACTGGAGGGGGGAAGCGGGAGCCCCTCTGGCAGCACACGATCTCAGGTGTCACATACACACACAGCAAAGAGGCATCCCCCAGACCCATAACTGCTGCTGGAAGGACATTTCACTTCCAGTATAAAAACAGTGAGAAATTCCCTTTTCCTTTCCTGATGGGGTGGGATAGCAGGCGGTGGCTGGGGAAGAGGGTGCGAGAGCTTCCCACATGAAGAAACCAGAGAGCTACTTTCCCACTTGCAGGTCACTTTTAAAGCAAAGCAATAAATCAGCCGGATGGGTTGAATTGCTGGAGAACTTCCGCACAAGAGCATTTACTGCCTCTTATCATTTTCCACTTGGCAAATTGCATAGTTAGGAGCCATTTAGCAACCAGAAGACCGGAACAACTGACTGTTGTCCCAGCTTCAGGCACACCGAACCGGGTGAACCAATTTCCACATTAAGTCTTTCCTATGAATGCAGCCAGAGGCCAACTATGAGCCGAGGTGGTTTTAAGGTGCCAATCCCCTGTGCAGAAACCCACGGCCAGGTTCCTCCGCAAGGCCAGCCCGAGCCAGCTTGTGCGCAGTGAGCCCTCGGGAAGTGAACCAAGGCCACGTTTTCCTAAAAAACTTATATTTAAACCCAAAGTTATTTATTAACAGCACTACAGCTTCAGAAAGCGAGACACAGCTGGATGTTCAAACTAACACAACAGAAGGGGACACACAGGCTCGCAGGAGGCTCCCGCGCAAGGCAGCAGCAGTAAATGCAGCCGTCACCGACATGAATGGGGCGAGGAACAGTGTTCTGCCCAGCGCCAGCAGCCCGGAAACCAGGCCCGGCCCGGGAGGCCGCTGTCGGCGGCCCTCAACCTCGCTCGCCTCGGGGCCGCGCACCAGGACCGCAAGCGGGGATAGAGCTACCCGTGCGGAAAGCGGTAACAGGGGAACGCGAGCCAGGCCCTGCCGGACGCCTAACAGGCGGCCACAAGCCTCGCACGGGGCCGCCGCCGCTTCCGGGGGCCGAGCACGCCGCCAGCGTTACGAGGAATCCACCTGCGGCACGCACCGGCCCAGCAGCAGGCGCTTGTGAGCCCCGTTACCCCTACGCCACCGACCCGCCCCGGGGCAGCTCCCAGCGAAACCGCGCTCCCGCTCTTCAGGAGCGGCGAGACGTAGGCGCGGCCCGCCCGCAGGCCGCAGGGCACGCCCGGCCCGGCCCGGCCCGGCCTGAAAGCCAGGAGGGCCCCGTCCCCCCGCGAGGGGTCACCGAGCGCGCCGCAGCCGCGGGGCCGCCACAGTACTCACCGCCGCGCCGGCCACCGCCGCTCCCGCCACCGTCGCCGCCAGGACAAAGGCGCCAACCGCGGCTGCCGTACGGCACCGTCACGACTACGATGCTTCACGCTTTACGACGCAAGGCGCTGACGTGCAGCCCAATGCCATGCCCGCCGAGGCGAGGGCCCGGCGCGCGGGGCCGCGCGTCCCGCCTGGCTCCCGGCATGCCCCGCGAGGCGCCGCCGCACGGCACGCCGGGACTCGTAGTCCCGCGGAGGGCGAGGCGCGAAGCCGCTGGGTGGCGCCATCAGATCTCGCGCGGGACCGGGACCGGGACCCGGCACCCGGGACCCGGCCCCGCTGTTACCGCCGCGCCCTCGCTCCGGTGCCCGGGGCTCCGCCGGTCGGGGTTGCAGGCATGGCCTGTGCGCGGCTGGTGCCCGGCGCTGCGGGACTTCCCCTGCCGGTCCCGCGGGAGCCAGGCACAGAAATCCCCCCCGGCTTCATCTTCAGGGCTCTGCCCTCGGCTCTTCCCCCGGGACCCGTCGTGCTCTCGAGTGACTCAGTTCTGGGAAGTGACGGCGGGATGGGGAAACCGCCGCTCCCGCCCGCCATCGCCAGGGCGATGGGCACCGGCGGAGGTCACACGTGGCACGCAGCCTCCAAGCCAGGGCTGAGGCAGCGGCTGTGGCCCGGTTGTGGTCACTGCGGTGCTGTCACGTTGCAGCACTGGGGGACGGGGCACGGGGAGGTGCAGAGGAACCGCTGGTCCCTGCCAGGCCATGGTGAGAAAGGGATCCGGGAAAGTAACTCCTAACAGGAGGGGAGCCTGGAACTTCCCAGGGACCACACCGGGGGACTCCGAGGGAGCTGAGGCAGCGGTGGGCTGGCGGTCCCCGGCACAGCCGGGCCTGCGACGCTTTTGTCCGTTCCCGTTTCGGGCTGGTGCATTTACTGGAACTCGTTTGGAGGCCAGAGCCTGCGGGCAGCCGTGAGGGGCTCTCCAGGGCCACAATGCGGGGTTACCGCTGGGAAGGTGAACTGAAACCTTGAGCTTCTGTCTCAGGAATGAGCTGGTGGAACCAGAACTTGCACTTCCCTCACCACGGCCCACAGCCGACTCCTGCCCCTGCGGGCACCTCGTTTTCCTGGGAGACGCCGGCAGGGCAGTGGCTCCGTGGAGCCGGCAGGAGCCCCTCTCCTACCTCCAGCCACAGCAGGACATTCCCGTGCAGCCGCTGCGCAGACACCCCTAGCCGCAGCGGCTCTGCCGAGGTCCCGGACAGGTCCCGGTAGGGATGGCTGCTGCCCCGGCGGGGCTAGGGCCGGGGTGCGGGAGAGCCAGCGGGGAAGCTGTCCCCCGGGCTCCCCCAGGCCGTGCGCTGCCGGGGCTGCCCGGGCCCGAGGACCAGTCGGGGCTTCCCCGAGGGCGGCCCAACGCCCTTTCCTGGGCGGGAACGGGGCAAGGCGTTATAGGGCGGGCGGGCGGGCGGCCGCGGGGCGCGGCGTCATGCAGCGGCTCGGGCTGGTGGGGCTGCTCGGTGCGGCACTGCTGGGGGTGAGTGGGGCCGAGGCACGGGCATGGGCTGGGGTAGCGGCAGCGGCGGTTCCTCCCTCCCTCCCTCGGGCCGAGCTCCGGCCCGCAGCCGCCGGGCTTTCCGGGAAGGGGCACGGTCCAGCCCTCCACCCGCGCGCGGCCCACCGCTGTGGGAAGCCCTCGGTCGGGGACGTGGCCGGGAACGTGCCCGGGGCGGCGGAGCGGGAGGCGGCATCGGCAGCGCCGCCGCCCGCGCAGCCCGATCCGAGCCGGCCGGGTCGGAACCCCCCCTCGGACTCCGAACCGGCTCCGGGCTCGTCAGGCGGCTCCCGTCGGGCCCACTTCGGCTTCGCCTTCCTCCGAGGAGCGGGGCCTTGCCGGGGCAGGAAGGAGAGACCTGCGGGCACGGACGCGCAGCGTCGAGCTCCAAAGTAGCGCCGGGCCCTGGGCGGCTGCGGGGCGCAGGGACGGGGCCGCCTGAGCCCCTTTCACTTCCCTTTCTGCTCACTGTCACCGTGTGGGGCAGCGGCGCCGGCTCCCCTCTGCCAGCTCGGGCATACCCCGAGGCACCCCATGGGGTCTCAGCACCCCTCATGCCCACAGCCCCGCAGTCATCTCGCTTGAGGGCTTTGCTGGAGCCCCTGTCCCGCTCTGTGGGGTAGCTGGGCTTAGGGGCAGCGTGGGGTTTGCTGAGTGCGACGGTCCGTTGCTGTGGGTGCCCTGTACCCGTACTGGCCCAAGGTCCCATTACCTGCCTCCTCTCCATTCTTCCCGGTGTGCACACACCCCTGCTAGTAAAAGCATGGAAGGCAGCTGTATGTGCCCTGGGGCTTTTCCTGCCCCTCAGGCTGATGCATCAGCCTTGGAAGGGGTTGTCAGCTCTCTGGGCGTGGGAGGCTCCGTTAACACCGCTGCTCCTGTGCAGGACGCTGTTGGCAGTGGCACAGGGCAGCATGCAGTCATCATCTGATAGGTAATCTGGGGAATCGCTGCCACCCCACTTCAAAGAGTACTGGTGGCATGAGGCAGCGCTGGTAGCTCTACTGTGGTCTGTGGTTAGCATAGGCAGGGCAGGAGCAGTGCAGGGAAGCCCTCTCCTCGGGATGGGGTAGTTCCCATGTGCTTGTAGAAGCAAGGAGGTGCTGAAGCACTGAGGAGCACCATGAATTCCAGGTCTTGTTTCTTCCAGTGCTGGGAGCCTGGTGATTCTGTCATATGCTTTGATAAGCAGTATGAATACAGAGGCAGGTGCTGCAACCGGTGTCATCCAGGTACGGAGACCCTTTCCCCTTCCTGTACCCCGGGGCCTGACTACCAGGACCCACAGCTGGACCACAGCAGAGTACAGCTCAGCATGACTGAGCTCTTCCACCCTGCTGGCAGTTTCACATCTGTGTCTCCCCAGTGCTAGAGCAACTGGGAGCTTCACGGGTGCTCTGGGAGACCCCCTGGACTTCCCCAAATCTGCCACAACTCTCTTGGGACTGTCTGTGCTCCTGCAGCTGCAGGACCCCAGGGCACAGGCAGCTTGCAGGGAGACTGCTGCCACTGCCAAATTCTGATGTTATTTTCAGCTCCTGCTTTTATTGCAGATCATTTCCCGGACCCTAAAAGCAGGGAATGCCCCCCCCGCCATGCTCTTCTGCCTCAGCGCCAATCAGCCCTCCCCATTGGGGAAATTGTCCCCGCAGCCCTGGCTGCCAGAGCAGCATCAGCACTCACCACTGCCAGTATTCCCATATCCCACTGGCAGAGCTACTGCCTGGGGGGGGCAAGCCCCCTCACCCCTCCTTGCGCCCTTCTCACCACCTCTATTGCAGGGGAAAAGCTGGTCTCTGAATGCAGTGACACAGAGGATTCTGTCTGCACCCCCTGTGAGAGTGGCCACTACCAGCAGAGCTGGACCAAGGAGAGGCATTGTGCTCCCCATGATATCTGTGAAGACAGTAAGTGCTCCCCATGCCCACCGTTCCCCCAGGCTCACCCACCCCATGTCTCACCTCACCCCGCTCCCTTTACCCAGACACTGGCCTCATCGTGAAAACACACGGCAACGCAACACACAACACAGTGTGTCAGTGCCGGGCCGGCACGCACTGCTCCGACACCAGCTGCCAGACCTGCGTGGAGAACCAGCCCTGCCAGCGTGGCTTTGGCTTCGTGGCGGGTGAGTCTGACCAGCATCCCCTCTCAGGGGGATGGAAGCCATAGCAGTGACCTCAGGTCCTTCCAGGGGAAGTTGGGCTCCCTCAGTGAGGTGCCCCTAGCAGGGCTCCGGCAGCACTTTGCCTGCTGCTGTGCCTGGCAGCATTGCCACAGCCCCTCGCTCCCACTGCCCGCGCTGACCTTCCTGCAACCTCTGCTCCTCCAGCCAAAGCCATGGCCCGGATGTCATCCCCCTGTGAGCCCTGTGCAGAAGGCACCTTCTCCAATGTCTCTTCCAAAACTGAGCCGTGCCATCCCTGGACAAGGTATTGTCTGAGTGCTAACCACATCTTCCACTGTCCCCAGCTGTTCCCTATCCCTGTGAGCACATCCTCTGCTGCCAGCCTCCTTAGTGGCCTTGGGGAGCGGATGGCTGGGCAGCCTGAGTGACACAGTGTCAGGTTGGCATAGGAGCAGAGCTGAGTGCGGTGGGGCCCAGGGTGGTGTGGCTGAGCTCGAGGCAGACATCCAGGTGCTTGTGACCATCTCTCTGCATGTGTGCAGAGTGCTCACCCCTTCAGGGATGTCCACCCTGTCATCTGCACTAGGGAGCAAGGGATGAGGGGCTTTGGGGACTCCCAGTGCCCTGTCCAGGCTCTCCCTCCCAGCACTCCTTGGCTCATCAGCTGGGGTACCAGCCCTGAGGAGTCTGGCTTTGAGGATACCATGGGCTGGCAGGTTGTGTCTGTCTTTAGAAAGCTGCTTGAGGGTTAATTGCACTCATGGTAGAAACGTGAGCCTTATTTCCAGGCTGAATTAGTCTTGCTTCAGCTGCCAGCCATTGAATTTCACTTTGCTTTTATCTATGCCCAGAAATTACCTCCCCGCAGAGCCACTTATAGCCTGTCATCAAGTCCCCTCCCGGCTGTTCTGCAGGAGCTGTGGTGCCTGAGCCCTGCGTCTCCCTGACTGGGCAGGTCTCAGATGTCTGCTCCCTCCTGTGCCTTGTCCCCAGACTTGTTCCCATCTTTGGCAGTTTCAGCACCTCTAGACCAGGACCGTGGTGTGGGGCCCTGCTGTGTGCCTGGTCTCCCCATCACTCAGCGCTGGCCCCTGGACACTTGTCCCTCTGGAGCCCGGCAGGCTTGATGCAGGACACACAGCAGCTGCTCCTTGTTGGGCTTCCCATGTGCTCAGGCTGCTGTGGTTATACACTCTTGTTCTTCCCACAGTTGTGAGGAAAAGGGGCTGATGGTGAAGGTGAAGGGGACCAATGCCTCAGATGTGATCTGTGGTAAGTGCCCAGTGCCAGGCTGATGCAGAGCAGAGATCTGGTGCTCCTACAGCATTGGGAGGAGCTGGCCTGGCCCATGGGTGTTTTGGGGAGAGAAGGGTCTGACTGCAGCGCCAGCACAATCCTTCCTGCTCCTCTCTGTCCCCATGAGGGATCCCTGTGGGACTGGCCCTGGAGCAAGGCAGCTCTGGGTATTTGTTGTCTTGGCATTGCACGGTGCCTCACTGGCTGTCTCCTCACAGAGTCGGGCAGGCGGTCCTCGCTCTCAGTGCTCATCCCCATTGCTGCCGTGACTGTCACATGCCTTGTGGGCATCTTCATCTACTACTTCCTGGTGCACAGGGGTAAGGAGGTGCCTTGGCCAGCATGGCCTCATGGGGCGGAGGAGCTGAGAAGGGGGCATGGTGGCAGCTCTGCTGAGAGCAGAGCAGCCCCTTTGGGAACACTGCTGGGACATGGCTGCCCCAGCCCCATGCCCTACTGGGTCAGCATGGCAGGAATGCTCTGCTCTGACTGTCACCTTCTCTATCCCTTTCCATCCAGATGCCAAGCAACAGATGCAGAAGCAGGTGAGTCCAGAGCCACCCTCCAGCAGTGGGTTGGGGTCCCTTTTGGGCACAGCCAGAGGTGTGCCAGCAGCAGAGCTGGGGCTGTGGCTTTGCAGGGCCAAGGGAAGCCTTGGGGTGCTGCTGGCAAATACAGAGATGGGGGACGCTCATAGAGTGAGGTTCTGCCCTGCATGGCAGCGGAGCAGGAACCTGTGGAAAGCCATGAACCTGCCTGCCCCTGACTTCTGCCCCTGTGCAGGGAAAACCTGGGAGTCCTGAGGAGAACCTGGAGACACATCAGCCCACGGAGGAGTGGGAGGATCCCTTCCCTGTGCAGGAGACGTTGCTCGGGGGCCAGCCTGTGGCGCAGGAGGACGGCAAGGAGAGCCGCATCGCCGAGCAGGAGAGGCTGTGAGGTGATCGGGCGCTGCCCCGGCCACCAGCACGCACTGGGGCCAGCGCCATCTCCTCTATCCCCGCTCCAGCCTGGGAGAAATGTGGCATCTGGGCTGGCCACAGGCGCTGTGACACCGCAGCAGAGCACGGCGCGGCCCGCGCCACGGAGGACCCACAGCAGCGCCTTTTTGCGGCGGAGCAGCGCCCCACTGCCGGCACCGGGACGCGGAGCGCAGTGCCGCGGCAGAGCACGGCTGCTGAGGCCGAGACCCTGCGGCAGGGCCGGGTCAGGCCGAAAACCGGGGCGGCGAGTGCGGGAGCGGAGCGCCTCGCGCTGCCGGCGGCTCCGTGCGGGCGCGGGCAGCGCGCGCTGCCCCGCCCGTCCCGCCGCGCTCATCTCCGCTGGCGCGTGGCGGCCGGCAGGTGGCGCTGCTGCACCGGCAGCGGTGGGGCGGCGCCTCGCGGGGACCCCGCGCCCCCGAACCCGCGGGAGGGGAAGGTGCCCGCGCCGGTGTGCGCGGCGCGCGCTGCCCGCAGCTCCGGGCGCCTCGCCCTGCCCGTCCGGTGCCGGGTGCGGCGTGCGGGCCCTGCAGCGTCACTGCGGGGTGCTGCGGGGCTGCGGCAGAGCTGCCGCGCTCCCTCACTGGTGTGGCGCCGGACGGCGGCGGCACCGAACCCAGTGCAGGATCCGGGCACGAGGAGCCGTTGCAGCCGTGACCCGTCGCCGCCTGAGTGCATGCAGCATGGTATAGGAAGGGCCATAAATCCCAGAGCCAGGAGCAGCTGGAACACAGAGCAACCTTTACTGTACGGTAGTGGCACATTATTTAAGCCTCCTCTTAAAACCTAATGTTAGGTTTAATAAGGGAGATAAAGGCATGTCAGCAGCTCTCCTGCTCAGGGCTCTGTGGTCTTGGCAGTGCTGGTGGAATGGTCCCAGGCTGGGCAGCATCCCCTTGACACAAGAGCCCAGTGAACAAGCACCCCGTACTGGGGTCAGGTATGAGCCCAATTCCCACTGGCATCATCACATGGGCGACAGACCCAGAGCCTCTGCCCCCAAACAGCACCTCCACAGCCCAGCCCTTCTGGCTCCTGACCTCCTCCAGTGCTGATCCCTCCCTGCTCGCATGGCAGTGTGTTCCAACACCTGCTCCCATGTCAGACATGTGCCATCTCATTAGCGTGTCTGTCCCCCAAAGTGAAAAGGGGAGCGCATGAGATCTAATTGAATGTAACTAATTATTCACTCTGAAAATGCTCTGTTTAAATGGGATTGTGAGGGACAGAATTACTCATTCTGAAAAGGAGAGAGAAAGAAAGACAAAGATAAAACGGAGGCGGATGCTGGAGCTGCAGCTCCCTCTCTCTGCAGAATACCAATTACTGGATGAAGTGATTGTATAAATCTTTACCAAGTGAACGAACTGTGCTAGTCACTTACTCTTGTCCTCTTATAAGGAAGCAATGAAAAATCATCCCACTCTCCAGTCCAGTTAAGAGCTCCCAGTCACTGCCTCAGATGCTGCTTGCAGCTCATCCCGGTGCTTTCCCAGTGTGGGTGTCCTGCAGAGATAGGGCTGAGCAGGGATGTATAGCACTCCTGCACCCCGGCGAGCAGCAGTGACTGCCCATGCCCCGCAGCTCCTGCCCAAGAGCTGGAGCCAGTGATGCCATGCAGCTCCACAGGGACATGGGCTGGTCGAGGGTCACTGTGCCACACAAACAACAGCTCACCCAGGGACCCCAGTGGCCATGGAGCCACCCCAGGCCTTGTGCCTGCAACTCTCCTGCTCTCTCCATTGGTGGTTCCAGCCTTGCCAGGCCCCCGGCCCCTTCCAAGCACTCACCAAACTCATGGTGCTTCCCAGCCCCTTCTCACGCTGGAGTTAATGCTTTTCACTCCCCAGTGTCTCTGCCCACAGGCTGCAGAAATGTGCTGCTGGGTGGTGATCTCCATCGCTCTTCCCTGCCGCATCGTTCAGTCCCAGATCCTTCACAGGGCTGCCTCCAAACACACACGGTTATGTCCTCAGCAGTGTTGTGGGATGAGAGCAGAGGTCCTGGCTGCATGGAGTGGGGACAGCTGACAGGTGGACCCCACACCTTTCCAAGGGGCAGGGAGCATCCACACCCCGAGGTGCTGCTGGTGAGGACCCAGCCAATCCTACATCCCCTGCAAGAAACACGAGGACCCCCCTCACTGCGAAGGCACCCAGCACCCTGGGGGCTGGTTTATGAGATGAAGGCCACCTTGTCTCCATGTGTGCACCACCATGGGGAGAGCAGACTGGGAGCAAGTCAGCAAGGTGGGGCAAATCCTCCAGCCTGCCCTGCCTCATACCAACAGGCATCTGATCAGTGCCAGCAGTGAGTTCTCCATGTACTGAAGATATGCTTATGTGGTTGTGAGGGAGAGATCATCATCACCATAAATGCAGCTGTGAAGTTCCATTCTATGCTTATTGGCTTTCTTCTGTTTATCTATAAATAATCGCAGGGACACAATAGACTTTTAAGACTGCCAAAGTGTTTGTCTCCCTCCAGCAACCATATTGCCACAGTGCTGCCACCTTATCTGTTCCTAGAAGGATGAGAGTGGGAAAAATACTTACTGTCACCTGCAAATTACCTCAGCCTGCAATCTGCAGCAGGGTCAGGATTGACAGCACTGATCCATATTGCTGGCACATGAGCCATGGGCTCTCCATACTCGCCCAGGCCCCCTGAGCCTCCTCCCTGTGAACTGGCAGCACAGTGCAGGCAAACCCAGCCTGCATGCGAAGCCATGCCACGCTGCAGCACTAAGGGATGGGGGAAGCAGCAGAGGATGCTGAACTGGGTGCCCAGCAAGGGGCATGGTGATGGGACAATAGGGCATTACACTCAGAGGTTTGCAGCGTTGGCAGCATCTCCCCAAGCACCCCTGCCCTCCCGTGCTCTGCAACAGCCTCAGGCTTTGCTGCTCTCCTGCAAAGCACAAACACACTGCACAGCCTTGCTGCTCTCAGTGTTTGACGTCCCCACCAGCCTCACTTGCCACTGGGACTCCTCCTATCCTGCCACCCAGGGGGTTTTGCACAGCACTTACCACTGCAGTATCCAAAAACCGATCTAATTGATGTGACACCAATTATTCAAGTATCACTAAAAGCAGAATTAATGCATCTCCGTGTACAAACCTCCTAGCCTCTATGAAATTATTACTGGCGTGAAAGGAGCCAGCTCCCACCACCACAGCACCAGCCAGCCCTGCCAGGACACCTTCATGGCCACACAGTGAGGTGGCATTGCATGCATCCACCTCACTGCACAGAGTCAGGGCATGTGGCTCCTCACAGATCAGTCTGCAGCCACAGTGTGTCCTGCGCAGCCAAACCAACCTCAGCAGCATCAGCCACAGCAGCCGCGGCCGTTATGACAGCCCAGGGAGCTGCACCCACTGCAGGGCACTGCAGGAGTCATTTCTGGACTGCTCAGCGCAGCCCATGCAAAGCTCTTGGCTTGGACGTGGGCTAGAAATGGGAAAAGCCATTCACCGCACTGAGATTTTACTGTGAAATTAAGCCGTGCTTGGACACACAGAGCTTGGCACAGGCAGCTGTTTGTGTTTTGTAAATGACTTTCTACAATCAATTAAAGAGGAGGCGGCTGGGGGCAGGGACACGCGGGGTGGCTGCTCTCAGGGGTGGCTGCTCTCAGGGCTGGCTCCAGGTCCCTGCCGTGCAGCCCACAGGAGCCGTCCTGGGCCGCAAGGGAGCAGTGTCAGCTCCGGGAGACAGCCCCTGCCTCTTCCCAGTCTCACCCCAGCACCCCTCCAGGGTAGTGAAGCAGAGAGGTCCCATTGAACTGGGGGATGCAGTGAGGCACAGCCAACGTGGCACTGCTCTGGCACAATCTCCCACCACATTCGGGCAGCAAGCATGGCAAGTGTGGTGCAAGTGCTGGGCTGCTCGAGCAGCCAAGGGCTCATTCTGGTTCTGGTTTGCTCAGTTTTTTCATTAATGGATCTGGATGATGGAATAGAGAAAACACTTATTAAATTTGCAGATGACACGAAGCTGGGAGGGACTACAAGTATCTTGGAGGACAGGATTAGAATTCAAAATTATCTTGACAAATTGGAGAAATGGACTGGAAAAAATAGGATGAAATTCAACAGGGACAAGTGCAAGGCAGTATGCTGAGCCGGGAACAATCAGCTGTGCAAACACAGCCTGGGATGGCGAGGCCAGGGGCACAGAGCCAGCCAGGCATGAGCTGCACAGGCACACAGGCAGGAACAGGGCAGGCAGGAGGCTGCCTGCTCAGCCCAATGGTCCTCTGGGAGAGGAGAGGAATCTCCTCTTTCCTGGAGCACAGACGGACCCCTTGGAGCTGGGCCACGGGTTCTCCCAGGCTCCTGCTCACTTCTCTCACGCTGGCCAGGAGCCGCGGTGAGATCCAGCTGGACCCCAACCCCTGCACAGTGGGAAGGGGCTGAGCAGGGACCCCCGCGGCTCTGCCATACTTGCTATGCAGCCGCTGCACAGTGATACCCCAGGGAGATGCCCCTAAACCATCCCCAAAAACTGTCCAGCTCTTCCTGTTGCAGCCCCACACGCACCAGCGCAGCACTGGGAGCTTTGCTCCAAGGGCATTTCCCATGTGGGGCCTCTAGCTGCAGTTTACATCCCTGCAGCCCCCGCTGTGCCTGGGGATGGCCATGACTGCAGCCCCATGGAGACCCTGCTGCTGTCTTCCCTCCGCTCCAGTAATTAGAGCTCCAGCCAGCACCCCCCAGCCTGTGCAAACACTGAGACTCATTTAAATAAATTAAGAAGACATAATAAATCAAAGAGAAATGAGGGGCTGTGCCTAGGGGCAGGGAAGTCACTCGAGTTTAATTACATTGGCAAGCCTCTTGCAATGAAAGCTCTGCGATTCCCACATGCAGCGAGTGCAGATGTGTGGGAGCTCTGCAGCCCGTGCCTGGCACAGCACCATCTCTGCCAAGTCAGGAAAGCAGTGTGTGTGCTGCAGAGACAGGTCCTGGGCACTGGCTGCTCCTGCATCCCCCACAATAGGTGCTCACACAGGCAAGCTGTATCCCAGCAGCACAAGAGCCCAGCACGGAGCCACTGGCAGCACCTGGTCCCACTGGTCAGCCCACAGAGCCCTGCCCAAGCCCCACCAGCCACCCAGAGCCACCAAGTCTGGCCCAGGCTTGGGGAGAGGCCATGGTGTCAGCAGCATCCCTCTATCACCCCCCTGGATTTACAGTCCAGCCCCTGTTGTTTAAAGACTCTTGCTCAGGGCTGCAGTGGGGACTCCGAAAAGAGCTTTGTGTAGAGGCAGCAAATTTATGAGACTGGCTCCAAACCCCCAGCCACATCAGGGGCCAATTCATCTTCCCAGGGCTGAGGATGAAATTAAATTATTGTAAAATAAATCTGCAGAAATGATGAACAGACCATCACCCACGGCACGGACAGGGTGCCAGGGACACACGCAGCCCTGACGGATGGGGCTAACCAGGTGATGAAGCGCCGGGGCCCGGCAGCTCAGGGATTTTTGCTGTAATCTCACTAAAGAGATGTTGTTTACAGGAAAAAGGGTATTTTGGGAAGGAAATTGCATTTCAAGGTTAAAGGGAAAAGATGGAGTGAGTCTCCCAGGGAGCCCTGTTACATGCAAGACGGCAGCAGACAGAGACAGGCACTGGTGCCAGAGAGCAGCCAGGCTGGACTAGGGCTGGAGGCACCTTGCACACACATGTGCAAGGTGCCGGGGTGGCCCTGGCACAGCGTATGCCATGCTGCTGAGGCTCTTGATGGCTCGGGCAGACGTGGGCAGGGCTGGGGGCTCACAGTGGGGTCAGCAGTGCTCTGCCCAGGGGATCTCAGCTTCCCAGCGCTATCTCATCCCACAAGACACCAGAGATTTATTTCTTCTTTTAAGATGATTGAAAAAAAATAATGACTTAATCTTGAACTGTGTTGGCTGGCAATTTACCAACGGGACATTAGCATGGCTCAGCATGGGGAAGGGATTTATTTAGGGGACACAGTTGTAAAGACAACCCAGCACCAGGTGCTTAATAGTGTTTCAGAGGTATCAGAGCATTACAGTGCTCAGAAAATGCAGCTGTTGGGAGTTCAGAGACCTTATTCTTCACTTCTGTGAAATCCCCCAACACCAATAGAGATTTCTTCGCTCTGCCCTAAGCACAAAGCAGCTTGGAGAAAGCGGCAACTTTGCAGGGCTGAGATTCCAGCCAGCTTCCAGCCCTGCGCATCCCGGCTGCCCCAGCGCCCACAGGCACAGCTCAGTCTTGCACTGGGCCCAGCCACATCCACACTCCTGCCCCAGCAAACCCAGGGGCCCCCCTCTGCTCCCAGCAAATACACTCACCCTTAGCACCAGGGAACGAAACATCCCCTCCCCAGGAAGCCTTGCTTTCTGTCCCTTGCTCATCCCCAGCTGCTTGTGCTATTGCTCTGGGCAGCCTTGGGGCACCTCCAGGCTCACCACCTGAGCCTTCCCCATGCTTTGATAACCTGGCCAGGTGCTGTCACCCACCAAGAGGCTCCTCGTTCCTGCAAATGCCACCGACCAGCTCCAGCCCCTGTCCCTCCACCAATGCAGTGCAGTGAGCACCAACACGTGCTGCCCATGGGTGGGCACGGAGCTCCTGAGAGCAGGGATGGGATCCCAGCACACTCCCCTTGTATTACCCAGCAAGCACCCGCTACAAAGCCCCTGCCAGAGACACAACAACCTGCCCCTTGCCCAGCACAGCCCTGGCACACACATCCCCCTGGATAGAGGGACAGGCTCCACAGGGTCCCAGGAGGATCCAGCCCTGCTGGCCCTCAGTGAGCAGCAATGGTGCTCAGCAAAGACTCACCTGCACAGGTACAACAGCTGCAGCACAGCATCAACACAGCAAACACACGGACTGCAGGGAGCTGGTGGCCTGGGCACCCGCAGCAGCTCTCAGCAGACCCATCACATCCCAGGACCAGACCATGCCTGCACCCTGCCTGCTCTGCAGAGCACCACCAGCCTCCCTGAAAGAACAAACAGAAGTTTCCCCAACCACAGCACCTAAGGCCAAGCAAGGAAATACTCCTCGCCTCTCCTTTTATCACCTGGCAGGGAGTAGTGAGCATTGCCCGAAATCAGACCCATGTGCACCTAATAGCCAGAGTCACTCCCACCCAGGGCACAAGTGAGCTCCACCTGCCTGCCCCGATGCTTACTTGGTCCCTTAGTGCATCCCAGTGTATCCCAGTGCATCCCAGTATATCCCAGTATATCCCAAATCTCACCCAGAGCTACCATGGCTGAGCAGCTCCAGCCTTCCCTAGCCCCGATGGCCAGTGAAGCGGAGCTGGAGGAAGGCACTTTGCTGGCCCAGCCCGACGGTGCAGCCCCTGTCCTGCAGCCCCTCACCTGGCTGTGCCGCAGCACTGGGGCAGTCCCGTGGCTGGGCTGGGGCAGGAGCTGGAGCTATTGGGTGCCCACAGTCAGGCAGCCGTGTGCCGGAGTGGAAGTAAAGAGTTACTGAGCAAGCAGACGCTCATAATTCATGGTCACTGAACTGCAACGGGAACAACGACAAATAATAATACAGGAAAATGGGGAAAAAGCCTGAAATAGTTAGGCCAACGGTTCAAGCATGAAAGGAGCATGCCGCGGGAGCGGGGCAGCAGTCACACCATGCGCGGTGCACTGCGGTGCTCTGCCCCCAGCCCAGCACCTCCGGCACAAGGGCCCCAATGGGGCTGTCACCCCACAGGGGCTGTTCTGGCACATGTGCCCAGCCCAGGGATGCTGAGCAGCGCCACGTGCTGGCCCTCAGCGCCCTCCAAGCCTGGTCAGCGTGCAAGGAGCTTGTTCATGTCACCAAGAGACAGGGAAGGCAGATCTGCTCTCCCTAATTATAATTAGCGATGCTTGCCAAGGGAGTTTGCAAACATGGTTTAATTAAAGCCACTGGGCTCCCTCCACAAGCTGCACCCTCTCTGGGGTCAAGGACAGAGCAGAGCAAGGGAGGTGGGAGCTGGGGGATGTTTGGCAGAGTTTGGCTGCTGAGTTCACACAAGATTTGCTCTTCTTTTTGCCCAGCCATGGCCTGGGAGGCTTGCAGGGCTTGGCTCAGCTGGCAGGGATCATCGCTTCGTGCCTCTGCACAGATCCTCTCCCATGGGCCCAGCCCCACCAGGACTGCGCTCTGCCCCCAGGACAAGGAAGATACCTGTGCAAAAGCAACTCGGGCAGAGGCCAGCAGACACTGAGCTGGGAAATTTAATCTACAGCTACAAGAAAGGGCTGTGCATCTCTAGATGCATGAGCCTGCTTCTTCTGTCAAGAAGAAAAATAGGAATGTGGCGTAGGGAATTAGACAAAAGCCACAAAGCAGACAGGGTGGGTTGGGGGACTCAGGCAGAGCAGGCGAAGGCCAGCAGGTGCAGCCACAGCAGCCGCTGGGCAGGTTATCCCCTGATTGACAAGGTTCTCTGGAGAGATGAATTTTGGTCAACCGGAGTGACAGCATCCTGAGGGCAGCTGGCTGCAGAGGCTGTGGTGTCCGTGCAGGCTGAGCGGCGGGCAGGGTGCCTGGAGTGGTGATGAGGAGAGCAGCAACCTGGTCAGAGCTCCCTGCGGGTCCCAGGCACCGCACTGGGAACTTCGGTGACTAATTGCCCTTGTCACCAAACCTAATTAGGAGGCTGGCCACAGCCAGCTGGGAACTGCAGGGGCTCATTCTTTCTGGCAGCGCGGTGCCCGTGCACTGGGGCTCCTGCAGCCCAGCCTGCCCGCAGCAGCCCCGCCGTGGCCCTGCCTTGCCCCAGCCGTGGCTGGGCTCTTTGTGGGGAGGGCTGGGGTGCCAGGGCAGGCAGCGGTGGGCGCCTGGCACGGTGCTCCTGGTGCTCCTGCTGCCTGTGCGGCAGTGAGAGGAGCTGAGCCCAGTGCCTGGGTGACAGGTTTACAAATCACCATCGCTGCGTGAAGAGGGAGCCCGGCTGCCTCGGCATTCATCCCGCCGCTAATTACTGCCTCCCTGAGGAGCGCAATCCATCTCGCTGTAATTGACAAAAGGCAATTAAAAAGCAGTTGTGAATAAAGGGGGACATCTCTGGAAGGCCTGGCAGTGGAGATTTAGGCGCTGTGCTCCCTGATGCCTTGGGCACGTTCCAGCAGCGTGGCTGGGCAGCGCTGCCTCCACTCGCCCGTGTCTCCTCCTGTCCCACTTCCAGCTGAGCCCCTCTCTTACCCCACACCTGATCACCAGGCACGGACACCTGACTGGGCACATGCTGACCACCTTCCCTTGGGCAGGACAGGGCAGGAGCAGCCAGGCCCTGCACCCATGTGGGGGCAAAGCACCCGGCACAAAGCCCATCCCTGCTGGGATAAACCGCTCGAGCTGTGAGAGCCCCAGCACCTTCCCCTGCCAGGAGCTGCGGGGTAGAGGAGGGCAGAGGCGTGTGCTGGCCATGGGAACACCATGGCCCCGCTGCCTGTGCTGTGTGGCCTTGCAGGAGACAAAGGGCAATCAGCAGCGAGTGGCACGGAGCTGGGCGTGAAGAGCAGCTGATTGAGGAAGGGATGCGTCAGATGCCTCTTGTCAAAGCATCTCCTGATTGTGGAGAGCAGCAGGTGCAGGCGCTGCCAGCTCACCTGCGGAGATGTGCCCTGCCGCAGCAATGCAGGCAAGGGCAGGGCGAGGGATGGTGTGTGCCTGGTGTCCTTGGACAGTGTGTGCCCAATGTCCCTGCATAGTGAGTGCCCTGTGACCCTGCACGGAGTGTGCCTGATGTCCCTGCACGGTGTGTGCCTGGTGTCCCTGCATTGTGAGTGCCCTGTGACCCTGCACAGAGTGTGCCCAGTGTCCCTGCATAGTGAGTGCCCTGTGACCCTGCACGGAGTGTGCCCCATGTCCCTGCATAGTGAGTGCCCTGTGACCCTGCACGGAGTGTGCCCAGTGTCCCTGCATAGTGAGTGCCCTGTGACCCTGCACGGAGTGTGCCCCTGCACGGAGTGTGCCCCATGTCCCTGCATAGTGAGTGCCCTGTGACCCTTCACAGTGTGTGCCCAGTGTCTCTGCATGGTGTGTGCCCGGTGTCCCTGCAGTCATTCTCTCCTGAGGGCAGCTCTGCAAGGATTGCCTTCCTGGGGTCCATGTGCCAGGCAGCCCCATGGGCAGGAGGGGGCCGGGGCACCAGGAGCTGTGCCTGCCCCGAGCTGTGCCAGCTGCCAGTGCTGCTGCAGAGCCAGTGCTGAGGCATGGTAGAGCACAGAGCTGCCCTTCCTGCCCTTCCTTCCTGCTGCGGGCTGCTCAGGGAGAAGTGCCACTGCCGCAGGCAGAGCTGCAGCCCTGAAAGCCCCAGTGCGTGTGGCTCACCCTTGGCACCGGCTGCACATGGCTCCAGTGAAGGGGAACCTGCCTGCCCATGGCCCCGTGTGGAGCTGCCACAGGGGATGGGGCTGCTGTGGGGTGTGTGGCTGAGGCCCTGCTCTCCGGCGGTGGCAGATGGCAGGATGTGCTGATGCCGGGATGCTCTTCACCATCTGTTGGGTCTAATTGACTTCCTGAAGAAGTTCTTTAAAAAAATTAAACCAGTTGCAAGTACAAAATTGTTAATTAAAAGGCCTTTTGATTAAATAAACAAATATTTACCAATTGCGACTGACCCCAACCATTCTATTTTTTGTCTGCAAACTCCACAATCAGCACTTAACTCAGCAATTATGTCTGCGCCAGCGATTCCCACACGTAATCCCTCCCTGTGGTGTCCCTGCAGTGGCCGTCTCCCCCAGCCCTGGGGTTGCGCCAGCCACCTGGGACCTTGCTGCATGAGTGGCAAACCCCCCTTGTCCTGCAGCCCACCAGCATCCTGTGGCCAGAGGCTACAGGACGGGCAGCTTGTGCCCATCCTTGTGTCTGCCCATCTCATGCTGACAGGTCCTGGGCATGTTGCAGCCTCTTGCCCACTGGGCTGGGCAGGGCTGGTCTGGAGTGCCTGCAGCCTGCAGCGCTGCCTGTGGCTGGAGCCCCCTGCTCGGAGGGGACCCGAGCCATGGCGCAGCGTCGCACCAGCCACGCGCTCCCAGGGCGGGACGTCAGTTTTAATGTGGTAAGAAGTTGATGGATGATTCTTTGCGAGAGAATGTTCAGTGTAAATTACCCATGTTAGGCTCCAGTCCGTGGCTAATTCATTAGACACACGTTTCTACACAGAAACAGAAAGCCTTCTGCATGCATTGTTCACCAAATGCTCTGAAGTAAAGGTGTGGGGAGGTCAGGCAGGCTCTTGACCCACTCTTTGGATTAAATCCTAATTCCAAGCCTTTCTGCTTCTGCCATGAGGCATGGGAATGGCTCCAGCCCAGCCATGCCGCCTACCAGGGAAGCACTGCCAGAGCCTGCCTGTCCCCAAAGCCTGCCCAGCTGTGGGGCTCAGTGGGGAGGAGAGCACGGCATGGCATGGCATGGCATGGCACAGAATGGTACAGCATGGGCAGCACTGACCACCGGCAGTAACAGAACAAACCCTGGGCATCAGACCTGGCAAAACACCGAGATGGTTGTGAAGGCCCATTCCCATGATCTAGCAGCATTTAGAGTCTTATTAATGGAGTGGGAAAGCTAATTGTGATAAAGTAACGATGGTGCTAAACAGATAATTCTGCACTGAAGGGCAAGATAGATTTTTTAAAAGTGAATGAAAAAGGAAGAGACGGAGTAACCAGTCTTTAAAAACACAGGGATCAGTAGTGAGGATTCATTTTTTTATTAGCACAGGGATCCCAGGGGAAGCGTGTGCCTGCATCCCCGGTGCCTGAGACTGCACGGCTCTTAATAAATGGTGCCAGCGCCGCTGGGCCTGCCCGCTTCATTACCATGACTACTGCTCTCTGCTGTCACAGATAACTAACTATTGAGCAGAGAGCAGGTGCGCGGAGGGTCCCAGCCCTCCTGAGCCACCGGCGCTGTCCCACAGGCAGCCGCATCCCGCAGGGTCTCTGTCCTGCAACCTGGTCATGAGAGCCCTCGCACCCGAGCTGGGGCAGGGACCAGGCCAAGCCGGGGCGATGGGATCAGCAGGAGACCTTTGTCCAGGGCGTTTAGGGTCACTGCCTGGGCAGAGCAGAGCTCCTGTCCACATCAGCAGAGACAGGGAGAGCCCAGCCGCACCTCACCGCACCGACCAGCCCTGCAGCGGCTGCAGCAGTGGAACCCTCCCAGCACCGGGATCCTCCTGCCCTGCGCGCAGGGAGCTCCAGGCACTCAGTGCACTGGCCCCAGCCAGATGCACTCCAGGGACAGAGGATATGTGGTACAGACACCCCATATCCAGCCTCCCCATGGGGCTTGGCTGCTGATTTCAGCAGACCCAGGTCCTAGAACTCAGCAAACATCCTGTGGCTCTTTCTTCCCGCTACAACTGGCACAGGAGGCAGCCGGGAAGGAGTTTGCATATCAGGACTGCTGGAGGTTATTGCTTTCATAAATAGATGAAATGCAAGCACTCAAGGTAAGCAGGAAGAGAGCTGGGTCTCAGCACAGCTCCTGCCTGCAAACAGCCTTCACCTTGTCTTCATTTCAAGGGCTCCCCAGGGCCCATCTTTGCCTGGTGATGACCCACCTCAGGCTCCCTGGGTGCCCCTGGGGTGTTCTGCTCCCCAGTGCTCTCCCACCCCCACTGTACATTTCTATTCACCCCTCTAAATGTTCTAATACTGCAAAAGATCCATCAGAAACCTTCCGCTCCAGAGGGATATGTTTTATCTAAATTTGATAAGACAACTTAATTTCTCTCCGTGTCTGTTACTGGCGATAAAACTGGGAGACTTTTATGACCTGGAGTCTTCTGTAAGATTGTCAGGAACTTATTATACAAGGTATAACTGGATTTCTCACCACAGATGGCTCGCAGCCATGAGCTGTAACACAATTCTGCAGCACATTTGGTAGAATAAATGCAAAGAGCTTGTTACAGTGAGTTAGATAAGAGACGGGAACACGGCTCTTGCAGGCTAATTCGGCATCTCATCTGCCTTTTCCCACTCTGTGAAGGACGACTTGAAAAAGTGCATTTCATGCAGAGGAAGGAGCCAAGCCCTTTCCAGAGCCAGCATGGCAGCTGGTGCGGGGGGACAGGACCAGCATGCTGCGGCAGAGCTGCCCATCCTGGCCCTTGGCACATGCCACAGCCATTCCCCCAGCAAAGCAGCAGCAGTAGGCGCCTTTCCTGCAGCAGTGAGGGATGCCAGGTCCCGCTGTGAGGCCCCCATGGCAGACTCATCCATTATAGTTATCACACAGCCCATTCAGGCTCTGACCAGATAAAGACTGGTGATTTTTTATTTACTGATTTTTTATTTCAGCATCCTGTGGGCAGGATGCCATGCAGCACACTCATTTATCTCAATTTGCTCCCTCCCACCTCCTATCCCTAATTTTTCAGCAGAGTCTCGGAGGTGAAAGCCTTATCTATGTGGCTCTCCTGCACACAGAAAGCAATCGTGGCCTCTCCTTGTAGGGGTCCTGATGAGGCTCTTTGCTGTCGGAACAGTGGCTCTGTGGACTGCAGATGCAATCGGTCCCTCCGCAGCCACCTGCAGCCCTAGGCTGAGCCAGGCCCTGCATTGCTGCACCCGAGGCTGCAGCAGGGCTCACGTGTGGGGCTGCAAAGGCTCTGGTCACACAACAGGTCCCCAGAGACTGTCCCCAGGCAACAAATCCTGCCCCAGCCTCAGACCACATTGGAGCAGACATAACCACTGAAACAGCAACAGCACCTTCCTCTGGTGGGGGTCCGTCACCCGCCTGAGCTCACACAGCCCCTCAGGCTGCAATCCCTGGGCGGGCAGAGCCGCTCCGTGCCCCGCACACGCTCCCCGCGCTGCTGCAGCTCCCCTGCGCACACACCGTGCCCACACCGCTGCTGCCTGGGCCCCAGCATCGCTGAGCGTGGTCTGGACCCGGCTGCTGCCTGCACCCTGCGCTGCTGCGGGCAGCCCCTGCGGCCACATGGGAAGCAGCGAGGAGCTGCCTCGATCAGAGGCTGTGGCACGTGGCCGCATTGATGCTGGGTGAAATACATTGTTATGTGCGCCAGGTTTTGTAATGGAACATGTTTAAAATTCAATAGAAAGAAAGATTAAAAAATAAGTTTCTTATCTAAAGGAGCCATAGAGCCAGTGAGAAAATTATGAATGTCTCGTTGTCCAAGGTTAAAGAGTGAGAGCTGAGGCATGAAAAGGCAGGAGATAAGATGAAATGTTTTCTGTTCAAATGAATGGGCTCCACTCTGCTCCGTAATAAACTATCAGTGTCAATATGACAAATTAATTCTGCATTGAGCTGCACTCAGAGTGTGCAGGGCGGGGAGGGTCCGGTGGTGTGGTACAGTCCCAGCTGCAGCCTCTGCTGCCACATCCGCACCGCAGGGCAAAGCCGGGACGTCACCACGTGTTGCTCCGGGAGCATCTCCAGGAGGGCAGCACAGGAGAAGCCCCGCATTGACAGTGGCAGCTCTGGGCTGGGAGCTGCAGCCCCTATCCGCGGACAGGGGAGGTGAGGGGGTGCCCCAGGCCCCAACCATGGGCTGCCGGACGTGGCAAGACCTGCACCTCTGCACACCCCTGGGCCCAGCTCCGAGTGCTCCTGTGCCCACAGGGAGAGGGGGACAGTGGCAGGATGCTGAGGACAGGGACGATGCGTCCCAGGCTGGCAGCTGCGGTGGCTGCAGCAGAGATGTGCCAGCACAAGGAGCTGCTGGCAGAGCACCCAGGTGACCCCACAAGCAGATTGGACCTTTTAAAACAGACAGTGACAAATGAAGCTCCCTTCCAGCTTGAGGCGTGGAGGAAAGGAGCAGGGCGTGCTTCCAGGAGCCTGGAGATGAAGGTTACTCAGGAGCCAGATGATGCTGCTATGGGGTGAGGAGGACACAGGAAGGAATGGTGCGGGATGGGGGTGTGTGAGCAATGCGGGATGGTGGGTGCAGGACCTGGATGGGCAGTGCCAGAGGTGCAGGCAGCAGCGGGAGAAGATGGGGGAGCAGGAGCCATCCCCGTCCCAGGAGATGATGGGCAGGGAGCAGTGGATGATGCTCCTTAGCACCACGGTTAGGTGCTAAGGTTAGGCGTGGCCGTGGCCTGGCCATGCCAGCCCTGCCAGCCCTGCTGTGGTCCTGCCCATTTCTCCACTGGTAAGTGATGCTGCTGGGGACTCGCTTCCCACTGGAGAGTCATGAACCTGGGGACAAGATCACAGTTCCTTGGGGTGTGAACCAGGCTGCCCAGTGCCAAGACCTGGGCACCAGTCCTGCTGCTTTTGAGGCACCACTCCTGCCAGAGAGCAGTCTCAGGCCAAGGCCAGTGCTTCAGCTGCCTTGGAGTCTGCACAAAGGGCTGCATCTCACAGGGCAGGAGAGGATGGCCACACCAGGCCCGTGGATGCCAGCAGAGGCATGGCCAGAACAGCAGTGGTTATTATTCATAGCAGATACTTAGCACAAGACACACTTTCACAGAGGACAAATCGCAGCCGACAAACAACACTGTTGCTCCGTGTTTATCTCCTGCTGCCTTCGGGCAAGAGCAGGTGAAGCTACAGGAGATGTGGGATGGCTGGAGCCCAGCACTGCCGCAGCCCTGCGCAGCCCCACAGCCCGCTCCTCACCAGGCTCATTCACCACCAGCCTCTGCTCAATTAGCTGTGCACAGGCAGGGACAGAGATGAGCTTTGCCCTCACACCGCAGGAGGCCCCATTGCTACTATGGGGCAGGACCAGCTGCCGCTAAAGAAGCAGGAACCTGCCGCTGGCAGCACCCAGGGATGCAGCTACACGTGGGGGACAGCATTTGGGAGGTGGGGCTTGTTTTACAGGTCCCAGACTGGGCACGGGGCAGCCGGCTTCTGTGCCAGCCACCTGCAACCGTGCCACCACTGCTGCCCCATGGCAGAGCTGGGCTGTATCCACCGGTGCTGTGGCAGTCACCAGCACTGGGTGGCAAAGCTTCCCCTGACAGTGCAGGAAATGCTCCTGCATTGGCACCCTCTGCTCCAGGATGGACGAGCAGGTCCCTGGGCAGCGCTGTGGCAGCCGGGCTGTGGGGCCTGCCCCAAACAGCTAACACACTTCCCCATCTTGTTCTCAAAGCACTGACACTGGAGCTGAAATGGAAACAGCATCTCAACAGCCGAGATTTAAACAAGAAAGTGAGTACAGAAATTATGTTTGTTAAAGCGAAATAGCTAATATAATCCTCAAAGGATTTTTCCCTTTGACTTAAAAAAAAATTCTAATATCTTCATTTCCATACCTTTTTTAAGCTAATTTGTGGAAAATTAAAATGGTGAGCCCACAAAGGCTGCAGTTTAATTGAATCTGGCATCAGCCCTTGGTGAGCGGTCTCTCTTGGATTCCTTGATTAGTTCCCTCCATTAAATCATTTTTGCATCATTTAGCTGAGATACTGTCTTCTGGCGGGTCTGGGACTCAGGGACCCGGATAACTCAGTCTCCATCTGAGCAGATGTGAAACGACACGCCATGCTCTGGAGAACCGTCTCATTTGGTCTCCCATGTTCTGCACCCGGCCAGGGCAGAGCACTGCCGCTGCAGGGCTTGCATGGAAGCAGCCAGAGCGAGCCCAGAGGTGGCAGGACAGGATGGAGGGCAGTGGGAACACCAGGAGCAGTGGGGGCAGCACTAGGAACCAGACAGCTTAGAGAGGGTGCTGGCCTGGCCATGGGGGACGCAGGTGCAGCAGGGCCCACAGCACCACATCCTAGAGGGGGAATTCCTTCGGCTCTGCCTGCCTGGCATGGAGCTGCAGGCGTCAGACCCCAGTACAGCACAGGGCTCTCGTGGAGCTGTGTGAAGTTCATCTTCCATCCTCCCTGCTGAACATCACCTCTTTAAGTGTGGATAAATTACACCTGGAAGGGACAGCTCATAACTTAGTGGGAAGAGCATTTACAACTTCCCTGCCCCATGGCGCAACATCCCCACAGTGAGAGAGCCACTAAATCTCTGTGAAGCCAGCAGCAGCCGCTGCACTACAGGACAGCCAGCACGGCTCCAGCCTGGCTCCAGCCCCTCCAACCATGTCCCACCGCCATCGGCTGCCCCACACTGCCCCACTGCACAATAGAGATGTGGGCGCTCAATGGGCCGACTCTCCCTCCTGCATCCCTCAAGCAACCTGGCACCTCTCCCTGTCCCAGCAGCTGTGAACGTGTTTTCTGATGGCCTCGTCAGGCTATCATGTCCTCTAGATTAAAACAGATTTATATAAAGTCCTTCTCACCCCATTAGATTACTCTGGATTAACCTTGATCTCAGTAATAGATGCTATAAGTGTAAGTCCCGCTCAGGGGGATTTTATCCATATGTTCTTGGAAGGCATAAAGTAGATAAATTCTTAGAGACAGTCTTACTGAGCCATTAGAAAGATTTAACCTCTACAGAGCCAGCCAGAGCCTAGTGCCCCTCTGTGGGGTGAGCGCTCAGCCCCACTGCCTGGGGCTGGGCATGTCCTGTGCTGCTGCCTGGAGAGGGGACACAGCGTGTGGTGCAGCACCTGCCGGACACTGCTGCAGCCTTGACTCTGCACCCAGGTGAGTCCAGCAGCAGTTTCCTCATGCACCACTCAGGGCTGCGAGTGCCCAGAGCAGACGGTTATGACCACGCACCCAAGTTCTGCTGGCGAGTCCTGCACTGCCTCTTCTGAGCCATGGGCTGCACAATGCTGCTGCCGCCCTTGATTTCAGCCTGTGGTTTTCTTGAGAGCTTTGTGCTTTTTCCATCACCGAAAGAAAATGCCTGTTGGGCTGAGCAGGCTGCAGTCCCTTCAGTGTTTGACAGATGAGAAACAATTAATGCAAGGAGTGATAAAGGCAGGGAGAGGAAATTTAAGCAGCTGTGAGCAGAGGAAGGAGGGAGCCAGTACATCACAGCACTGAGTGCGCACCAGTAGGTGTGTCCCGAAGGGGTGGCAGCAAGCAAATTAATTCCCCATCCCTTCCTGCTGCTATTAAATTGCTGTAGGCACAGGCGAGAGCCAGAGCCGAGCCCAGCTTTCAGGAGAGTCTAACCAGTAAGTTGCCTTCTGTTTGCTATCAGAGAAGCACCAAATGGAGGAAGTTTGGCACTGGGCTGGGCTGCAGAGAACTGGTCCTGCTGGAAGCCACTGCCATTACGCAGACCATGCAGAAGGCAGGCACAAGCTGTTGACAGCAGACACCAGTAACGAAGAGGAGTCAGTGTCTGCAAAGCTGCTCGGTGCTGAAGGCAGCCGGGCTACATGGGGGTGGTCTGTGAACGCGCTGGCTCCTGGGGATCACTGGTTTAGGCTGCAGTGCTGCTGCAGAGTGTTGTCAAGGTTGGAGCTGGTACTACTGGCTTTAGCTTTACTTTAGCATCAATCATTGATTGCCTAGCATGCTCCTAGCAGGGAAGCAGCAACGGCAGGAAAGGGCTGCAGCTTGCCCCTGACAGCAGAGTGGGATCTGGCAGGCTGGATGTGTGCTGCCAGTCCCAACCCATGGTGCTCCCATGGGCCTGGCTCTGCTGGGGAAGGCTGGCCAGGGCAGGATGCTGCATGGTGCATGGGTGACAGCCCTGCAGAACAGGGCAGTCCATGCACGCTATGTGGACAGGTTACTGCCCTCCTTCATCAGGCCCCAGCACATGAGCTGTCTGCTCAGTGGGTGCTCATTGCAGCGTGCCATGAGCAGGTGGACACACCACACAGAGAAGCCAGCCACAGTTATACAGAGAAGGTAGCCAGCCTCACGGGAAGGCAGCTCAGCACCATGCAGCAGAGGGAGCTTGAACCTGTCCTGCCAAGGATGAGGACGGTGTGTGTCACGCCTGGACTGAACTGGCAAGTGCAGTCCTGCCTGGCTGGGGTCACTCGCAGCAGACTTTGGCTGCTGCCCTGGTGCCGTTACCCCGCAGGGCTGCACGAGCCCCCTACACCACAGATGTGCCAGCAGCAGAGGAGGGCCAGGGCCAGTGTGCTGTCTGCCCTCCCCGCCAGGCTACGCCGTGCAGGCACCACGGGAAGACCTGCACCCTGAGCAAAGTCTGATGCAAACACGTGCGGTCAGCAGTGCCCTGGGCAGGGTCTCCACCTGGTGCGCTGTGGCGCAAGGGCCGATGAGCCAATCAAGCTGGTGTGAGCAGAGCTCTCTGCTAGGCAGCAGGCACATGGGATGCAGAGTAAATAATACATCACCTGTCCTCAAAGACCAGCATGTTAGTTAGTGCACTGGCCTCAGTGCCTCCCTCCCCTGCCAGCATCCACAGTGCACCTCTAGTGTCAGATCTCCCAGCGACCGGAAGCCCCACGTCCCTCGGTTCAACCAGGGCACATGCTCTCTCCTGGCTCTGTCTCCTGAAACAGGAGACATTTTCCACAGTGACTTCTGTGTCCCCGTGCAGGCCTTTGTCCTTCCACACAACCCACCAGGACCTCAGCCAGCACAAAGCAGCCGGCACAACCTGTGCCACTGGGCTCTGCTGAGCTGCAGAAGTGGCTGGTGACTGTTCCCCACAGCTGTCAGAGGGACCAGGGCTGGTGCCAGCACCTCTGAAAGGAGAATCCCTCTTGACAGCCTGTCCCATGCTGCCCCTGAGCAGCCTTGCGACTGCTGCCCAGCACCGGCTCCGGCCTTAATGCTGCTGCACTGTAATCTGCAGAGCATCTGTGCACGCCCTGACAGGCTGTCAGGTTCCCTGTCCAGGCCAAGGAGCCTCCCGCATGTTGCGCTCCTCTGGATGCAGCTGCCGCATCACTTAAGGGCTGTTGTGTGCCAGCCTCTGCATGGAGCCGGCAACAGTCCCCAGCATCTGTGAGACACACACAGGCCCGTGGTACTCACATGGCCCTGGGCAGGGCAGTGCTGCATGGATGCTCCATGGTTGCTCCAGGGATGCTTCAGCTCGCAGGGAGCAGTCAGGGCAGGCCAGGGGCAGTGCCGGCCTTGTTGCCCACACAGCCACCAGCCGTGGGAAGCAGAGAGCCCCTTCCAGGCACAGCACAGTCCAGGCCGTGCTGTCCTCAGCCACTGCCTTGAGGAGCCAGGGTTTGTCCCGCTGTGCTCCCCCTCCCAGGGGACCAGGAGGTCTCTCTGAGATGTACAGAAATTCTGCCTGCTGCCATGAGCTGTCACCTCCGATTCTGCTGAATATTTAAAAACTGCCTGAATCTGAAGTGACAAATCCATCATTGACCATCTGCCACTCTGCACGGTCACCCTGCAGCAGTTCCTGACATTTCCAGCTCTGCCCTGACATGAGCCAGTAACTCAGAGATGAAAGGCATCAGCCTCAGCAAGCTGACAGGAGCTGTCCTTGCCAGCCCTGGACCCCTCCACACCCTGCGGCAGGCACAGCACAAGGGCCCCTCCTGTCCTCCCTGGCATAGACTCAGTGCAGAGCACGCAGTTCCATGGGTGCCAGCTCCACTGCCAGCACCATCTGTGGGATGGAGCCCACAGACACCCCACCGAGGACACGGAGTCCCCACAGCCAGCGGAAGCAGCACCCTGTCGTGCCCCACTGCGATCCAGAGCCACCGAGCGCTGCTCAGGAACCAGGGGGATGCTTGGAATGACAGATAACCGGCTCTGGCCCCTTCCCTGTCCCCTGCAGCGCCTGTCCTGGTCACCTCGGGCACACCTGCGCTGGCACCCTGCAGGCCACAGCTCCCTGTGATGGTAGCAGGGGACAGGCTGCTTTGAGCAGGGTCATTCCCAGGTAGAGCCAACATTAATTGCCATTGTCTCATTGCCAGCAGAACACTCACACCCCTCCGCTTGACTACTGCAAGGGAAGCCCACGTGAAGCCATGTGCTGCTCTGCCACCACAGGGACGGCAGAGGGGTCCCCCTTGCTGTGAGGTGCTCCCCACACTGTGTGCAGGAGGAGTGTGGCAACGACCGGCTTTCCAGCAGGGATGCCACAGCCCAGCACCTGGTTTGGGGCTTCATGGCAGAGGCAGCCTGTGGCACTGCTCATCCCCACCCAGCAGCAGTCCTGGGGCTGTGCAGGGATGCTCCCAGGAAGTCAGCATGGCTCTGGTGCCCAGGAAGGGCTGGCAATGCCCAGGGCAGCTGTGCCGGGGGCCCATGGCTCCTGGCAGCCCTCCCACAGAGGAACCGTGCCACAGCAGACCCACAGGGCTCCTCACCACCTCTCCTGTGTCCACAGCGGCCCGATGGGGTGGGGAAATGGGGCCGGGTGCCAGGACACCTCATAGGGGACGCTGGGGCCGTGCCTCTACACCTCCAGCTTGGCTCAGCCCCAAGCAGAGACAGCGGGAGAGCTCCCTCCTGCTACTCGCTCCACACTTGTAGTTGGCACAGAGCTGCAATTTACAATCAGCCTGCTGTTTGAGCTAATTGTGCTGTAATTGCTGAGCTGTGCTCCCTCCTGCTTCCCAGAGAGCACAGTTCTCACACTGCTCTAGGCAAGCTGGCGCATCCACCCCATGCTCAGCCCACCCACTCCTGCCCCAGCCGTGCCCCGGGCCGGGGCAGTTTTCCTGTCACTCCTCCTGCCAGCAAACACCATCTCCCACACCTGGGAGCTGCTGGTGCCTCGGCAAGCCCCCGCTGGAAGCAGTTGCCAAAGAGCACCGGGCACTTCTCCAAGAGATGCCTCTGTTTCCCTGGGAAACATCCGGCTAGGGTTTCATGTTCATAGAATCCTCAAATCAACCAAGTTCATCTTGAAGGTCTTTTCTATGTCCAACCTTTACAAAGCACTGCCAAGGCCACCACTAAACATGTCGCCAAGTGCCTCATCTAAACGGTTTGTGAACACTTCCAGGGACGGTGACTCCATCACTGTCCTGGGATTATTATTGGTAAGATAAATTTGTGCAAAGGGGGAAGCAGAGCAGAGCAGAGCGTGCCTGTGCCCAGGGGACCGGTAGGATGGGGCCTGAGGGGCCCACTGCAGTGTGGTGAGCTGGTGAGCACCAAGGGCGGGGGGGGTGGCAGGTTATCAGCAGTAATTAAAGGACACGGTCACTGGAACGGCTGGCTCCCAGCAGCTCCCTGTCACTGCCCCGTGCTGACCCCACAAACCTTGCGCTGTCTTCCTCCGCGCATCTCAAAATCTGCTTTAACAACTCAAAGACATCAGGATTCCGCAGGACTGGGCAGGGACAC